>JAZGTJ010012912.1:0-15466 GCA_036877575.1 Botia almorhae
TAAAATCAATATACTGTTTTGTGTGAACGAGTGAACTAGATGATTCTCACATCATTTTGAAGAAAACACTCTAGGCTACAAGATCAAGTTCTCAAAAGTCTTGAGAACAAATGTTCTGTATGTGTTTTATGGCCTTATTTCAGTGACTTAAAATTTTTAGTTTTTCACTAACCATGCATAAACGTTACTTTCTCAAAAACACAATCATGTACATACATGCAGCTCAGATATTATTGTAGCCCAGTTTGTGCTGAATACAGNNTTATCAGACTTTAGCCATTTATATGTTTATAAGCACCTGAAAAAAGCACAAATGTCAGAGCATGTCAAAACTTCTCCAGGGCTCCAAAACACCCTCGGACCCCAGAGGGTTAAACATCTTGTGAAAATTTGCCTGCAAAATGTGCTTGCTCTAATTTTGGTATTTAATGACATTTATTAATGTAGGTGTTTTTAAATTTTACTCTCCTGTGGGAACACACACACATCCTGTTTTTATTGATCCTTCTTTATAGAGCTCTTTTTTATACCACATAAAGCTTTTGTCTAATTTCTGCAGGCTTACAGTATGTATACCTCGCCTCTAGTAAATTAGGCTACACAAGAGTACAAACGTTGGTTTAGCTTTACAGAGCTTTGTTTTTTTTAAGCACTGTCTTATTCAAACTTGTTAGTTTTGCAGCTTTCTGATGGAACATATTTTTATGTCCACAGAATTGCTTTTAGCTGATATTATATTTTATCAAAGCATGTGTTATCATATTGTAAAGGCTTCCTGTTTACTATGGACGACACATACAAAACATGCTCTCTTACTGAACTGCTATTATTCATCTCTGATCTCATGACCTGACACAGCTGTTGCAGGACATGACAGTGTAAGAATAAAACAGCTGAATTTTTCTGTAGGGAATGAGTTCCATGATTATAACACTGTCCTTTCTTACACAGTTTTATCCCTCAGTGCTCGGTACAATGGAGACCCTGTTACCAGCTTGCAGCTTATGCAAACCACTGGGGAGCAATGGATGCACACTGGTTTCAGTAACGGAGCCTTGCTTGTACAGATCACACACACATGTTCCACTCCTCAATACACACACACTGGATTTAACTACAAGTTCAATAGCTGCAAAACAACTTTTCATATAAAGCATGATGGTTTCAGCTTGTCTATGGATATATCAGCGACACACTGCCAGGTTGTCGTGGGTGATTGCCAGGGCATTGTTACATAGACATAAGGTTGCTTGACCAAGTCAGAAGAGCCTACCCCAAAGTCTCCTTGATGTTCACTGTAGATTATACATGTGCAGTAGTAATAGTGACACTTGCCTTATGGGCTGTTTACATGTCATTGTTTTCAACCCAAAATGGAAACGTTTTTAAAAACGATGCAATTTTTATTTCTGTGTAAATTACAAAAATACAAAACAGTTAAATTATATTCATTACATTCAATGTATGTGCATGTTCATGAAAAAGAAAGAAATGAATGAAAAACATTTCTATTTTTCACTACATTGTTGTCAATAAAATGTACCCTTAGAAAGCAGCACTAAGAATATGTTCCAAAATCCATCACGACCTCTGGTCAGGTTTCAGTCTCATCCGCCCAAGCAATGTACCTGTACCATTAGCTGCTTAACTGCATTACTGACCCAGGATCAGGTTTAACAGACAGAGTAAATCACTTTTACGTGACACATGGTTTGGTGTGGTGGGACAAAAAGACTCCACATAATAGAGAACGGAAGATGTTGGGCAGGGAATATATCACGGCTGTGTTTGCAACAGAATACTGTGCAGTACATACTATGTATTGGTTTCTATGACATTTTGTATTGGATGCATACAGAATATTTGTATACTTAGCACAGTATAAATACTATATTGTAGCAGTACAAAGCGTAGGGTACTACTGTGCTGTTTTGAGTGTCAAAAGCTTGTTTTGGTCATGTTGTGAAACTAGCCATCATTGAGTACATCTGTGGCATAAATGAAAGTGGTTGTTGTCAGAACCCATGCTGAGTGATTTTCTTAATGCACTAATGATAAAAAGCCATCAACAGCAGCATCAGTAACTGGAGTGAAGCCACTAAACATCCAGTTTGACTTCTGCATGCTGTAAGAATCTGATTAACAGACCGCAGGAGATTAGAAAGATACATTATGGTCCAGACTACCACTAAAGTGGTAGTGAATCATCCTTCAAATAATTCAGGACACAGTTTCTCTTTTGTACTATTGATAATTCATGCTGGTGATTTTAGTAAAGCAGTGCTTTCCTAACCAGAAAAAAACAGCAAAAACAGTCTTACAATAGACATTATTTAGTGAATTATAATGAATTGTCTGCAAAGGGAGGTGTGCCTAGCTACCACATGTCAAGAAAAAACATGATTCAAGGGTGTTTTTGGTGTTTGCTTACCAGCCCAAGTCAAAAGAACCCATGCTTAAAATCTTTATTATTACCTGTCTTAAACCAGCCACATAGTTTGATGTGTCACTATAGTTCAGATCATAAATGGTGTGGGACAAGAGATTAATACTTAGGGCTTGTTTAAATTCATGACCTTATGAGCAGGTGTAATAGTGATGCTGTGTGGACATTGTGGACATTTTTTGTTGTTATTGCTGTGGTCTGGAAATTATCTGTCTTTGTAAGACCATTGTAAGACAAATGTTCAAAACAGCTCATGTGTGAGAAACAGCAATGTACAGTAAAGCTTATCTCTGTCATTAAGACAGTACTTCCACCTGTATTTTCAGCACAGTTATTTGTTGAGCAAATTAAATGGGTTTTCATTCTCATTAGTGGTGTTTGCTGTGGCAAGCATCATTGTACTTGTTTCCCGCACTTACAATTGGGGATTTGAATAAACCCCTTACCAGCCTTATTAAAATATGCCACATAATTTGTCCCATAAGTCCCAGTTGTGCTGCGGATAGGATTGATAGCTCTGAATGTGCTGCTTATGTGCTATTACTTTTCTTATAATAAACAAATCTTCTAGACTTGCATTGAAGATGGGACCCAAATCATATCTAGGGAGCAAAATATTATAGACATGAAAGTGGGCTAGTAGGTAATGCCCTAGCATCCACCCATAACACCCTAGCAACTGCATAGCAGTTGAACTGTCAGCTCTCCCCAATATGATGGTGGGGTCTTTAAGTTAGGACTTAAGTCAAAAAGGTAAACCAGCAAGAGACTCTTTCATCACTTGGTTTAACAACATGACAGACAGCTCTTGTGCGAGTGGGCAGGTTTCAGTCTGTTGTAATTTAAGTTGTTATTTATTAAGAGGAAGATGCCTGAGGAACGAGAAGGAATGGAGCAGTTCTTTCAGACGCTTATCTGAGGACAGTGAGCAAATTATTTAAGGTCACAGAGGCTATAAATAGTTCTGCCTCAGGCTGAGGGAAAAATGCCTGTAAACTGAGATTTCAGGGTGATGCACAAAAGGTGTAACTGCAGGGCAGTGACTGTCCGAAGCTGAAGGAGTGTGTTGTCATCTGACACTCGTTGTATTGGTCTGCAGTTGTTTGTAATCTCCTGACATTGGCATCAAATTCATGCCATCTGTCACGTGTGTGTGTAAAGTACCTGGATATTGATCAGTCTGGGTACATTGTCAGCTTGGATAACAGTCTCAATTTGTTGCTTTGGTATGTGACAGAACAAACAGCAGTTTACATATTTTTAATTTCAGCAGTGAAATAAATGTTGCTGATTAGCTTTTTATACTAATAACAGATGTTTGTAGCTCTTTAGATGATGACAACATAAGTTTATTATTCAGATTAAAAGGTTAATTTACCTCAACAACCTTAGAGTAGTTTAAATTAGTTAAAATCAGTTGTTTTTGTTATTTGCCCTACAATGAGACTAATGAAGGAACCATACACAGTACTTCTGGATCACCATTACAATTCTTAGGTTTGAAACCTGTTTGCACTTGCTGTCTGGTTGGCTGAACACTTTCCTTTTACTTAGGGTCATACATGTGTCTTCACAAAATGTTTAAAAATAAAAAATGTACAATTTCAGCAACTTCAGTGTTAAAGCTAAAGTGTGCTGCCCTTTATTAAGTTCATTAAAACAATAGGCAGCTAAAACTGTTGATCTATGATGCTTGGTCATGTGAGGATTGTGGGGCTTTCAAACTTCTGTGTAGTTAAAATAAAAAACTGTGTTTAGAAATAAAATTAAAAATCCAAAAAAATCTCCAAAAGTGTCTTAGAGGGCTTTTACACTTTTTATCAGTATACGGTTCTTATTTACACAGTGTTCATGTAAATGCCTCTGAGACCTCACTCATCTGTCACATGAAGCATCAGTAATTCTCTTTCTCTTTTTACAGTGTTTGATTACAGCTACAGGGACCACATTCTCTCGTGGTATGTTCCGTTGAGTCGAGATGAGGGACAGCTCTACCAGATGTTGTCAGAGGACTTCTGGGAAATGATTAAACAGCTGCGAATGCGTTTGTCTGAGGTGGATGTTGTCAACTTAGTCTGTAATGACACGGTCAAGACCCTCCACACACATTTCTGTGACCTCAAAGCTGCTAACACAAGGTGAGACTGCTCATAACACACAACTTTCTGATGCTGGGTGACCGCGGGCTGATTATACCAATTTGTAAATGTCAAAGGATCAGACATACCAATTTTTTCTTTAAATAATGGTTTGTACAGCCAGCCGGTTGTTATCACAGAATAAACTCAGACAGGGTGATCAGGACCCAACATGAAGTGGTTATTATTACACAGCTACTTACCACAAGTAAATTATTGGACACAAAACATTGATTTGAAATATTTTATTAGCTAATTCGTAACAAATCTTTTGTGATGAAAAACCGTTTCCTGTTGGCTTTATGCCAAGATGACATTCAAACAAGACACTTGCAATTGGTTTAATCATTTGTAAATATAATCTCATATATGTTATTAATTAGGCATATTTATTTTTAATTTTGTTATTTGTAAGGTCAAGATGACTCGCAATACCCAGATGACGCTGTGTCATTTTAGATGTGTAGTGTAGTTTTAGATGATTGTTACATGCCTTGGAATGTTGCAACTGGCCAATCAGAATAAATTTTTCCATAGCACAGTGTAATAAAACTGTTTATTAATTGGAAAATAGTAGTAATAATAATACAGTAATAATACAGTGTTCTTGTAGCTAGGGTTAGAAGCACGTCATGGGTTCCATTCTTGAAAAACACACACTGATAAAATGTATAGCTTCAATATACTGTGTCTAAAGTCTTCTTGGATAAAAACATCTGTCAAGTGCGTAAAAGTCATAGCCAAGTAGCCTAGGTTGCAGCTCTCTGCTTATTGTGTTAATCTTGAAATGCTTTTATTTTACCAGTAATGGAGTGTTTATGTGCTGATGGATTTGAAGACAGTAATGAGCGCCCCTGCCCATCATGTCTTCATCTGTGTGTTCTCAGCGATCGATGTGTGGAGCTCAATCTTCATCCTGCTGTCTGCCTTTACATTATCTGTTTTTCCCATCTTTCAAATTTGTGAAACATTTCTCATTCACTTTCATCTGCAGGCTAGAGGAATTACCAAGACCTTTTCAGTTGCATCCATGTCTGCACACTCCTGACGAGGAGCTGCGTTTTTTGCGCTGCTGCGCCCGACTGCTTCTGCTGCAGCTGCTGCCCACAAGGGACACTCGCTCACACAGTCTGCGCCTCCTGCTGGTCGAGGTTGTGGCTAGTAAAGGTGACCTGGAAGCTCTTTCCCTTAAAGAGAAAGTGTTTGTTTTTAGAGCCCAATTTAATGCACCACTAATACTGAATATTTGACTTTAATGATAAATTATAGCTTACATATATCTTTAAAATAAATTAATCTTATGAACCATATTTAGTTTAATTTTTGAATTATTAAACCTGGCTGTCATCGTGACGTAGCCATAGAAGGAATGATAACTTGGGATAATAAGACTTCGACTGCTTCGACTTCAGCCAGTAAGAAACCCACCTAGCAATCCAGAACACCTTAGAAACTGCGGAACAACTTGTTAAAAGATACCCAGGACACCTTAGAAACTGTGTAGCGATTCGTTAAAAACTATTCAAAACATCTTAGGATCATTATTGAGATGTTGGATGGGCTATTACTTACATGTACATCATATGTACAAATCTATGCAATGTACAAAAAATATGTACAAAATTGTTTATTAAACTAAGTTTATGAGGCTAGTAGTTTATTTGGTGTGTGTGATGAGTTGGTCTGACCCTGACCAGGCATTTCCTGCTCTGGGTTTAATCTTCTCTCCAGATCATACTGTAGGTAACTGTGGACAGACGTCCACACTCATTTCTGGAAACAGACGTTACACCCACTTGATTGATTCCTGACCAGACAGCAGAGTTGAGTTTATTACATTCTAGACCACTGCTTTATACGTTTAGATTTGTCTGTCTGTCTGTATTCCTCTCAGCTCATAATGATCTGAACACTTAAAGCTCCTGTGAGTTTTAACTGATAAACTACAGTGATAGAAAAACTGATCGGATCACAGTGACCACAGCATTTTTCCATCCCGTCCATTGATATGTAATTGAAGCTAGAACCCAACACAACAGTATAAGAGTGGTGTGGTTAAAGGGCCAGGCTGCTAAATGAAAGGTTGTATGTTTTGATTTCACATAAATCATAATTCACCACCATTGTGCTCTTGGTCAAGTCTCTAAATTTACTATACTTATACTTACACTTACTTATACAGCCACTAGTTAAGAGAGGTGAATAAAGTTTTTAGACATGAAGCCAATGTCTTACCATGTTCTTTAGGCTTTACCATGACAATAGCATACTGTATGTCATAGGTTGTGACCCTTTCTGTCTCCCTGTTGTTAAAATGTATTAAAAACAAGCTGAGCAAAAACAATCCAATTGTTTACTTGTTTTAAACAACAAATCAAACAAACACAAAATAAGCGCGAGGGCTTTTCAGCATTCACAAACCACAAAGACAGACTTTCTCAGGTTGGCGTCTTATCCTCAGCTTGCTCCCCAACACTCTCGTTCTCCCGCAGCCCTGTTTTAACCCGTCTCTTGACTCACTGCAAAATGAGAACAGCTGTTAGGAGTAATTAGGGAGGCGCTTTCCTTAACCATTTCGTCAAACCTTACTCCCCACCGACAGCAGCGTCGAAACTAAGCCCCGCTTTCCACATAGGCATACCATGATATTATACAAAGTCCTCAGAGTACAATCTAATTAACCCCATCTTGTCGCATGACATAACACAGTCACAGTGGCGTGCTGCAGCTTATATATTTCATACAAAATATTTATAAAACTTTTACATGCATTGTTAAATGAAAGGTTTTCAGATTGTTAAATATGCGCAAACTTTAATAATAGTCAGGTTAGATTATTGGTAAGTTATCACAAGCACCGCAATGTCCAGGAGACAGACCCTGCTCGATTTTAAAATATTAATGCTCAAACACTTCTATAATTACTTACACAATGTGCAATTGACATTAATAAAACATATATGCGCGTTATGTTTGAAAAGTTTGTGTTGCCTCCGTTATGTATAAACTATATATTTTTTCCTATTCTGTGATGGTGTGCAATGGAATACGAAGCGTAAGAAATATAAAATAACCGTAACATTTTGTTTAAAAGATGCTTTTGCCTCCGTTTCATACAAACTATAGGCTATATATATAAGGAAGATATGTATTATAAAAAGTGCTATGCAAATAAATGTAATTTAAAATTAAACTTGTATATTTTTTTTCCTGGTATTTCTGTGATCGTGCAACATAATTTGAAATGTAAGAAACAAATAAACACTACGTGACTGAAATCGCTAACAACTGTGACCCCAAAAAAGCGCTTAGCGATTCGCTCTCTAGTTTACCGCCATCCCTGGTTTGAACACAGATTTGAATTTAGCAGGTGACCACTGAACGTTCTAAAAGTGGAAAGCTTTTTTAAGAAGAAAAATGTCCTTTATAGAATCAAAACAAGATCTAGAATTTTGGCGCTTGAGCCTTTGAAGAAATTGGGTTGTTGAGAAATCTGTCTTCCCTAAAGTATGTGTGTAGCTGTGTCTGTAACCTTATATACAGTAGTGCCCGAAGTACTTTGAACGCAAATGTCTTTGTGTTAGACAAAATAATTGTAACAGTAACGGTTCTAAGAAAGGCTCTAGCGTCATTTGTTTCAATATGGCACATAGTTTAATGTTTTACCTAATTTATCTAAACATTTACTTTAATGCCAATAAAATGCATAAACAATTTACATGATATGAGGTTAAAGACAATTGTTTAGATTTTTGACAGATTTACTTACTTCCTCCAGCGTAACCTTGCACTCAGAGAAAATCTGGCTCCATTCTAAATAACATTTAGAACCTGCTATTTAGAATGGAGCCAGATTTCCTCAGAGTAAAAGGTTATGCTGGAGAGAAGGGAGTAAATCTGTCGTCTAAGACTGGCAGGTAACCATTCTCATTTTTTAGAGCAAGGTAATGCCGTTCTCCAGCTCTGTCTGGTATGAATGAGGAATGAGCTGCTACTGAACGTTGATCTCGTCATTAAGATCAATCTGCTGAAGATTCAAACAGCTTTGCTTTAGATGTATTTTGTATATGCACTGTTGACAGTTAACTATCATTAGCACTTAGCTAACTATCATTAACTGGTTGCAATTTTCTTTCTATATAGACAACTACCTTCTAAAGCAGCATTTATGCTTGTCCAAGAAAAAAGAGACGCATTAATAATTATGTTACAAAGGTTACAAAAATGTTATACATAAACGAAAACAAATATACTGCAGATAAAAATACAAGAAAGAAACTGTAAGAAAGACCCACAGTAATATGATGGAGACACAGTTCACTCACTGTCACTCACATTGTGGCAGACAGATTTACATTTCTGTTATCAGTTTCTATTCTGAATTAAATTCTCAAATGTAGTTTGTGCCCATTGTGTGTTCATTGATCTTACAACTAATTTCTTGTAATGTTTTCTCATTTGTTAAACGATATGGATACAAGCGTCTGCTAAATGAATACGTCACCTTAATGTTAAATACTCAACTCATGGTATTGCAGGGCTTTGTAATGGCATGAATGGAAGTGTTGTTTCCAGAACTGGATTGTCTATTTTTTTCTCTTTCTTTTTCTCTCTCTCTTTCTATTTCTTTTTTAAGTGCTGAAGCCGTTGGTGGATGTGTTGAGTGATCCAGACAACATTAATCGTATGCTGTTGGCTCAGCTGGAACACCGCGAGCAGGTGAACGAGCATCATAAGAAGGCGTACACATACGCTCCATCTTACGAAGAGTTTATCAAACTCATCAGCAGCAGTTCTGACATTCAGTTCCTCAAACAGCTAAGGTACAGAATGCCCAGCTGCTCCTCACACTCTTACACAGCACTGCTCCTCTTTTTAACCCTTTGGGTTGGTCAGTGTAGCTTGCAAAGGCCCATACCTCATATTGTTGAGGGAACATGTGTTCCAAACCTTAAACATACTGCATACTACTGTCTTTAAAGCCCTAATATTGATCTGGGTCTCTAATCAGTTTCTGTCCACTGGCCACTTGATTTGACAGTGATATAAATTGGTTATCAATTAAGCTTATGTTTGTGTTTCTTAAAGCTTGAGGTAGTGCATGACTCACCAAAGCTGTCTGCATCTCGGCCATCTCACCACATCTGAACGTGTATATCTCAGGATGAAAATAGGTCTGTTGAAAGCCATTTCTGTGTCTTTCTGTCAGGAGAATTACTATTTAAATAGGTGAAGCAGAATTCTACACTGTCATTACCCCTCTGCAAGGTCGGAGGGGAAATTCATCATTTTAGGGTTTGCAGGATGCTGTGGATGTGTATCATCTGTGACTCATGAGACGGACAAATATCATGAGATATTTGAATGCCTAGACAAACTTTCCAGCCTTATTAATCAGAGATGTATAGGGCAGAGATGGATTGGTAGGCGTCAGGTGGGAGCGTCTGACTACAGTGTTCTGAACTAAAAGCTTTGTGATTATAACCAAAGATAACCTTTTCAACCTGGACAGGGTTTGTTAATAGCACTTTTAAACTGTATCTGTAGGTCCTGTTTAGCAGTTTTTGTTAAGCCCAATTTGCAACGGTTAGAAAAGTTATAGAAGAGAAATTAATCTGCCTCCTGTCGTACTGGGATGAAGGAGAAAGCAGAATATGAAATGTTAATCTTCAAAGCAGAAAATTGTATTCTAAAAGTATTTGTAGTTCCGGCTTTTCAGAAAATCATTTTATTACTAGCTTAAATTGTGTATTAAATTGACCAAATTGCCTCTCAGATGGGCAGGGGGGAAATGCAAGATATGAACATACAAATATACTCAGTTTGTAAATATTACACAGTTTGTATTTACTACTTTCATAGTAAATATTAGTAAAAAATAGTTTTACTATGAAATGTTTTTTTATATCTAGGTTTGCAATGACGTGAGCCAAATCAGACTTTATGTAAACAAACACATTTTGTACACAACAGCAGTTGAGTAGTTTATATTTAAATATTTGTTATGAACCTGCTTGTGAATGCGGAATGTTGCTGAATGTATGACATGCACAATATCTGTAGTCACGGTAAGTAACTCTACTATTTACCTGACCTCTTTGTTTCTATGACAACAGCAAGACTCCTTTCTGTCTGAGTGCTGATTAAATAGGAGAACAGGGAACGATTGTACATTATGTGGAGAAAATTGAGCATTCATAATTGACCGCCTTATTTAACGGTGGGGAAAGCATGGGATCAGGTGATGAGATTGTGGCTAGGTGACTCAGGTAAACACATGGGTTTCTGACCATAAAAAAAAATTCTCATGGTACTTTAAAGAGAGAGATGAAGAAGCTTCAAAAGATATGCTTTCTGAAAGAAGATAAATTAGCATGAAGTCTGTGGACAGAAAACAGTTGGTGATGTCACCTTCACTTCCTCAATCGGAAATTCTTCTTTCCTATCTGCAATGGGATTTTTGGTCAGAATACACTCCACAATGCCCTCACAGGTAAATGATGTAAAGCAGTCCTGATGACGAAACCAGTATGATTCTGCTTTTATTCTACAATCCACTCAAGATTTACTTTCAGAAAAGCTCCATATTTACACTGCTACTTAATGCACACATCCTAAAAATTCCATTATTTGTTGTCCAATATTTGTTGTCATAAGATCAATAAAGATTTTAGCATACAAACATGCAGTGTTTTGTCCTGTAAAGATGCTTTATGAATATCAGTGTGGTCATTTCTTTAGGTCATTTCTTAAGTTCTTATGTCTTTATATGTAATACTAGACCTCATTTTACACCAAATTACTAAGTAATTTCACAATTTCTTCTAATAATAAAGGGCATTTTATAGGGCATGGCCCTAATAAAATCCTCAGTGTTGTGGCAAAGTTAGCACTAACTGCTAACTAACTGCTAACTGTGAGTGCACAGTTTAAGTCTAGTATGTTTTAATAACAAATAAATTCACTCCTCTTATTTTTTAATTTCTCTGCAGGTATCAAATAGTGGTGGAGATTATCCAAGCCACAACTATCAGCAGCATTCCACAGTTAAAGAGACAGAAAGGTACAGCTGATCTCTACAGGCAGATGTATACTGTAAATAAATTGTGTTTCTGTAAGGTCAAGCTTGTCAGACCTTTAAGAGGCAACACCTTAGATTAAATGTCTGTAATCTCTCTGTTGAATAACATTTTAAGATGTTTCTGAATTGTTGATTTTTATTTATGCTTTTGTTTAAGTCTTTCTTTTCACTGTTCTTTCACTGTCTTTTCTTTTACTTGTTATCAGCTTCACTGTAATGAAGCTGATTACAAGAGTTACATTTTAGAAATAAAGCTAAATAATCATGCTTTTGTTCCAGTGTCAGTCTTATTAAATCTGGTTTCATTTAGGCCATGGGATGCATGTTAATTTTGTCTTTACAGAGAGTCATGAAGAGGCTGTTTATCCATAGTCATGTTTTCCGTCTCCCACTGCCCTGTAATAGGCAGATTTCGACCTCTGCTCACTGGTCCATCAGAGTGACGGGCTGTTAGAGGAAATGTTTTCCCTCCTTACATTTATTTTTCAGTGGCAGAGATGGCCGATGTTGGCGGTAACTTTTCATATGTCCAGACTTATTCTGAGTGCTGTAAAGTCCAATATCAGAGGTAGATCTTTGTCACCACTTAAAAACAGGAATTGGTTAAAAATGTATCACTTTAAAAGTACAATATTTAAATATATTAACTTTTTAACAGTGATACAATAAATGAATAAAACATTTCTAATTTTGCAGTTTTCAGATTAATTATTATAAATATTATATAAATACAACTGCTATAATTATATTAAAGTACAATTTAAGCAGTACTCCCAGTCTTTTTTGCTGTACACGCATGAAAACAAACTGCTTCAGAGGCACACTATCACATATTTTTGGTCCAGTGGCTTGAATATTACTATGATTTCGCTTTTTAACTCTTGCCATCAGCAATGAGATTTGAATCGTTTATAAAGTATTTTTATCATCTTATAAACAACATTACCAGTGTATACTGGCTCACATGCTCACCCGTGAGAGTTTTTTTCAGTGTGAATCTGTGTGATGGTATCAGTAAGAAATCAGATTCAAATGGAACCTGTTGTGAGTCTGCTAAGTTTACAGTGATGAACCCAGAATCATGTCACCAGTTGTCTTTTACAGTTTTGATTTCACTTTCTATGTATAATTTGGGCATGTTGTTAAAAGTACATTTACATTACGTTTTAAATTTTTTCATTTAGTCTAGCTGAGATACTAGATTGTAAAGTCAGTTCTGAGAGCTAACTAAGAGGGCTTCTCTCTGGCATCAGCTCTCTGGCTTAAAGCTTTGTGGTGGAGGGTCTCTGTATCACTGTTTTATAGAGGAAGTGGAATTTAATGATTCTTTTTTGTATTTTGATTTTCTCTATCTATCTCTCTTTCTGTCTCTTTCTCTGCCCCCTACACCGCACCCCAACCCCCCGGAAGAGAGTAAAGGGAAAGAGGCCGCTGCTCTAAAGGCTGACCTGTTACGTGCCAGAAACATGAAGCGTTACATTAACCAGCTGACAGTGGCAAAGAAACAGTGTGAGAAACGTATCCGGCTCCTCTGGGGTCCAAACTACGAGCAGCAGGAGGACAGAGCTCAGAATGCTGGGGGTGGTCCAAAGAGCCAACGGGTAAAACAACAAATCACAGTCATACTTGGTGGACAGTAGCTTTATTCTTATCTTAAATACCCATAATCCAGTCATCCTGTTTTATTCTAAAATCAACCACATTACAAAACTAAAATGAGTTTCATATTGATTGTTTTCATGTAACAAATAGGGAATAAGGTGCTCCAAGAATAAGGTTGGACTTTGGATCTTTAACTGATAGTTGTCTTGAATTGATTCAGCTTGCCATTAAAGACCACCAAAATGTTGTTTTATGTGCAAGTGTGTGTTTGGCATTATATAAAAACTCCTAATGGAGTATATTTTTTTTCTCCATTATCCCACCCTGTTCAGTGGTGTTATGACATGAAGGCCTTCTTTAGACCGTGCAGTTGGTTGTGTGACCTGCTGTTCTAATCTTCTCATTACAGGGTTCATATTTTAAAAGCAGGGGTTTTCTTGCTCTCAATTTTAGAACTTAGAATTTCCTCCTAAGTCAAAGTATGTTTTGAGACACCTAGTAACACTTATATGCAAACTAGATAGTAAAGATGAACTTTATATTTAAAAAAAACTGCATATAAAGAAGAAGAAAGCTCCTCATTCGTTTCTAGTTGATGACACAGCTGTCTCAAGATGCTGTAGTGGTGTGAAGTGTTTTCAATAATACAATGTGTTTCTGGTGCTCTCGCAGATACTTCAGTTTGAGGAGATCATGTCCAACTCTGTCTACCGGGAGCATTTTCGTGTCTACATGGAGCGTGTGGATAAGAGGGCTCTGATTAGTTTCTGGGAGTTGGTGGAGATGCTCAAGAGTGCCAACAAGGTCAGAATTGTAGATGGCTGTAAATCTGCACCAACACATGTTTGACTGCAGCACGTGTACAAATACTCAGGCCCATTTACACCCAGCTTATTAAATTAGCAATTAGAGACTGTAAAGTCACTAAACTGACAGGTTTGGTTCATTTCTCAGCAACAGCAGATTTGCCAAATTTTTTATCCCCTAACAACATCTGTTAGCATAAACCCAAAAAGTATTTGACTGCTAGACAGTTCTCAATGTGAATTTGTATAAAATCTTTTAGGAAATGCAAAGAAATTGCAGTATCACTTTAGGTATACCCTTTGTGCTACTAGATCTTTAAACCTAACTAGGGTGAATCTTATACCATGTGTTTAAATTTGGTGCTGTGTTAGGTGTCTGTTGTGTTCTCACACTTTGTCTGGCTGTTTTTGAGTCAGTGGTCTTTTGATTCTGAGTGGGGTCAGTCATCTTTCATGTTCTTGTTTCTTGGCAGAATGAGGTGCCACAGCTGGTGGGCGAGATCTACCAGAACTTCTTTGTGGAAAGCAGAGAAATCCCAGTGGAGAAAGGTCTTTATAAGGAGATCCAGCAGACGCTGGTGGGAAACAAGGGGACAGCCGTATTCCACAAGATCCAGGGAGATGTTTATGAGACAATGAAAGAGCGATATTACCTATCGTTCGTGGTGAGTGACCTATATGAGAGACTTAAACGTGAAGAGCAGAGGAGCAGCTCACAGTCCAGCAGTGAAGAGAAAGATGATGCTGTGAGTTTAATATGATGACCTCAGCTGTTGTCTGTCTCTCTCTCAAAACCTTCATAAGATGTGTGTGTGTGTGTGGGGGGGGGTTAAATATATGGTTTATGAGGACACGGATGTGTATAATGACATGTGTATAACAATGTAAACATGGTTTGTAGGGACACTTCCTTTGTCCTTATAAACCAAATGGCTTAAAAACATACTAAATAGTAATTTGTCAATTAAAAAATACCAAAAGTTTTCTGTGAGGGTTAGGTTTAGGGGTAGGGGATAAAATATAGTTTGTACAGTATAAAAACCATTACATCTATGTAGAATCCTCATAAACCACATATGCCAACATATGTGTGTGTGTCTCTATATATACAGTACTGTGCAAAAGTTTTAGGCAGGTGTGAAAAAATGCTGTAAACAAAGAATGCTTTTAGAAATATAAATAATGATTGTTTATTTTTGTCAATTTACAAAATGCAAAGTGAGCGAACAAAAGAAAAATCTAAATCAAATCAATATTTGGTGTTACTACCTTTTGCCTTCAAACCAGCATCAATTCTTATAGGTACACTTGCACAAAGTCAGGGATTTTGTAGGATTATAGTCAAGTGTATGATCAACCAATTATACCAAACAGGTGCTAATGATCATCAATG
>JAZGTJ010012913.1:0-15466 GCA_036877575.1 Botia almorhae
GTCCATGCATCTTTTTTTTATTTGTGTCCCTGTACCCAAACAGGGACACGTCGTAAATTATGCGGAAACCCGCCACAGCAATAATTAACTTCTCCTCCATTTTTCTTGGGAACTAATTTGGCCGGAACCAAAGTTTACAGGACTGCGTTCTTTGGAAACCTCTCAAGCGGTGAACTTCTACATTCCGATTGGTTGCTGCCTAGCCGCGTCATAGCTCATTACCATAAAGTTGAACTGACTTCAACTTTTCCCGACGCCCACACCGCCCAAAACACGCCGCGCCGCTATCACCGCTTCTCGCCGCCGGCTCCCGTTGAAAATGAATGACTTCCGGCCACTTTGACGCTCTCGCCGCCGGCGGTGTGAACGCACAGTTAGGGTTAAGGAAATGAACAAACCCAAAGATTGAAGTAATAACATTGATGATCTGCCTTAGCAACATGACCAGTTAAGGAAAACTGGTTAAAACCAGTAAAATCAATGGTAAAAACAATTCTGAAAACAATCTAAAACTATTTCATGAACTTCCCCACAGGGTGATGTTTCACCTTGACAAGGGTAAAAAAAAAATCAAAAGATAAGAAGTTATTGCAGACATTTATGTTTCCACTTTCCAAGGGTGGAAAATTCATGCCCAGCACATGCACAGGCATGCTAAAGGAAAAAATGCAAGGCAACTTCCAACATGCAGGTCACTACTTAGTAATTATAAGTGAGAGAAAGTAGGAGGGAGAAAGAGAGGGGCGGTTACAAAGACAGAGAAAGGAGAACGACAGACTGCGTGGGAGACGTTAGGAGTGGGGTGTGATGGGAACAGAATGAGGCTCCAGACATAAAGCTGTAGAAACTCATCATTATCAGGAGGAAGTTTTACTAGCTCTCCTTACTCGGCATTGAAACATGGGCTGGGCCCGGATTCCTTAGTGGAACAGTAAACAAGAGGAAGAGGCTGTGTTTGTTCATGTGACAGCAGAGGTTAGAGCAAAGTCATCTTTAATTTAATGCAAACAAAAGCAAATTTGTGAAGGGCAGAAGTTCAGTATGTCATACTGTTGTCACATCTAATTTTCACAAACCCTGTCTTTTATACAGCAGATTTATTTTTTTAAGGGAGAATTTCAAATGTTTTTTCATGTCAGTTAATCGTATGACAATGTTGTTCAAGTACAAATCAAATCAACCACATTGTTTTTCTATCCCTCACAACCTCATGTTAAATGAAATTTGCTGTTATTGACTTCTAGGCTTCTGAGATAAAGGCCAATTTCCTGACCTACTTGTGCACTGTAACAGATTAGCTACATAACTTCTAAAACAAAAAGCTTGCACTCACCCCAGCTTTCTAATATTAACACATGAGGGTTAAAGTCCTCTTATCCAATATTTTAAGGGTTAGTTTACCAAAAACTAAAAATTCTGTCATTAATTACCCACCCTCACCCCCCAGGAAGGCCCAGAAAAGCAGTAAAGACAACATTAAAACAGTCCATAAAATCACAGCGGTTCAACTTTAATGTTATGAAGTGACAAGAAAACGAAAATAACTTTAACAATTTCTTCTCTTCCGTGTCAGTCTCTGACACGCGTTTACGAGAGCACCACGACGCATGCGTGTGGTGCTGAGGCAGCAATCGGTGTTCATAGAACCCGGAATCACTGCGCTGTGTTTATGAGCACAGACACACTGTTCATAAAACTGCCTTCGCACAATTCCGACAAAGAATGTCTTGTAATTCTTTGTCTTCTGGGTTCTATGTCAGAATGCTGGCTTTGCATGAAGACATCTTAATAAATTTAAGGTATAAACAGGGAACGATGCAGTAAAGGCTCTTAGATTCTGCTAGGAAATACCAATAAACACACAAATGTATCAAGAGTGAATGTGGACAATACACCTGAACACCAGGCTAACCAAAGAGCATTCCACGTGCTGTCTCAAATTTAGGCCAATGTTAATCAGTGGTTTGGGCTGAGACCGTTAGAGCATGCTTCACCCTTCCAACTGGGGGCCTCTGTGTATAGAGCCCATTGTGTTCCGACATTAGCAGACAGAGAGGCATGAGTCACCTTCAAATCGTGTCTGGGTATTACCTACCCCATCCAATCAGATCGCAGGGAGAGGTGAAGACTGAGCACCTCCGCAGCAATGCAACGCAATACAACTCCTCGTCGACATGGTAACACTCTGAGGGGCGTACCTAAGGTGAAGCCAAACTGCTGATTTCTGAAATTTAAACAAAGCACTTAATGTGCATTTGTGGCTGGTCTTCCTGTGGTTGCTGTGGAGGTGGGTACTACAGGAATGAATGGGAATTTTGGTTATGCTGACGATGGTGGCTATAGCCCCTTTTATGGTTACAATAACCTAGTTAAACAGCAAGCAATCCACACGAAGCAATACACGCACACCACTCCCTAGCTAGTACCTAACTAGGCTAAAAACTTCTTAGCCTACCAAAGAGACAGTGAATCAGAATCTGAACATAATTGTGTTGCAATCACATTGTTAGCATTTTCTAAAAGAATACTAAAACAAAGTTATTGTCGCTGTCATAACAACAGCCATTGCCTTTATAAAAACAGAGACTAGTAATGTATTGTAAATAAGGCCATCACTCCAATACTAATGTGTCTTTTTCCATTAGTGTAGTGACTATCCTTAGTTTACAACTAGATGAAATTTCTACGGTTGTCTGGCTAACATCAAACACAGAAGTAAATTGAGAAAGTGAAATTCAATATTAATACTGTTGTCTGTTTTATATCCTTCAGCTGGTGATTTAGTTTGTCTCTCTTCGCTCGGTCTCACTTCAGGGGATAAATGTTTGAGTCTCTCATTATCCCTAGAAGACAAACCACAAAGTGCAGCCAGCCTTTGTGTTTGCTAGACACTAGTTCTGATAACTATGTTATCAGAACTAGTTGTGATTGTCCTCCTTTCCTCCAAGGAAACAATTAAACATTTAGACCGTGCTGCTTAGAAAAATAAAGGCATTTTAAGATGGGCAGACAGAATGAATAATTCACACAGAATAAAATCCGTCACGTAAAAACAGGCATTGCAACAGTTATGCATAATTTAGAAGGCCTACCCACCATTCCAGAAAGAACAGCTAAAGCTAGTTCACAACTCAAATAAATAAGACTTGCCAGTTGTGAGTAAAGTCATAATCTCTAAACTATAACTAATATCCCTTTAAGATCAACTACTTACATGCAGGAATGTCAGCTACAACATTGAAGGACCAACGCCCAATCTGGAAAGTCAACCCTGTCAATCAATATAAAGCAGCATGCCAATCCCGGGTGCAACACTCACTTCACGGCTCTGTGATCTTAATCTAGATGGTTCATTTGCATAAAGGTTAGTTGCAACGTGTCTAAATAAAGTGTAATATGAACTGATTCAAGTAGACTATCACAACTGAATAAATATGTTTGGGTTTTAAAACCGATAGCTTTTTACTAGAGATGTAATTAACAATTCCCATGAAGAAATAACAAATCTATTAAGGACGAAATATTTGAAATGCAGTTCTTATTGCAGCAACTAACCACAGAAGTGTCATCAAACGCAATATCTTATAATATGTTCTGAAAACGTTCTGAATAAGAACATTCCCTACCCTATGCATGGAGCCTGGTGTATCAGGCTCAACAGAGAGCAAGCTCGGGTCCTATCTCATACTGCTGGGCAAATACTACTGTTTAACACAACACCAAGTGCAGCTGAGCTGTTGTTCGGAGAAAACACCAATGTGAATGATGTTTTTGGCATCACAGATAAAAAAGTTTTGATGATGTTTTTCATCAGAATTTACCTGCACTGTCAACACAACCCTTCAGGCAAGGGCTTATCTGTTACTTAAGACCATAAACAGCATTTAGCCTTGGGTGTGTGAACACTATCAACATTCCTTTCCATGATGGAACAGTAGCTTGGTTTAACCTGCAGCATAAACGCAACACGACTGATATTCAAAGCCATAAGTTGCCACATCACCCAGATGCCATTCTCTGTCCATGCGTCTCAGGCTAAATGTGTGCAGTGCTGCAACGAAGAAAATAAATCAATGGTTGGGAACAAAGTCTTCTCCTGTTTGTTATCTCTGGAGGTTTTGACTCACCTTCTAGAAGGTCGGAGGATTAACAGGTGTTGAAAGGGGAGTTGACCCCTAACAAGTCTCGTCACCCAGAATCTAGAGGTTAACAGGCACTGCCTGTACAAGGAAATGAAACAAACTCTTACATTGAGACGAAAGGCATAGCCGAGTACTTAGCCAATCTTGTGGTTGAGGCCTGGGCAAATAAGGGCGACTGCCACCAGAACAGAAGCTGATACCGTGGAGGGTAGTAACTGGCAGGGCAATAGCCAATCAGGCCTTTAAGGAAGCAGACCAACAGCCAGTCGGATGACTCCTATAGGACACAGCACAGGGGACATTCCAGTGATGTGATAAGGTAAACCAGACTGAGAGGACCACTTCCACTGTTAATGGTAGGGTGCTGTTGGTGACTTCCAGAACCTTTCCCTGGAATGAGTTCAGCAAGACAAAGTTTGTCTAGATTCCTCCTTCAAAGAACAACCCTCTGGCAACACAGCTTTTGTTTATTAATATACTTCATTCTGACACTTGGGTCTAGAGGTCTTAAAGCTCTGGTGTGCAAAAGCTTTTGGTTTCACATTTTTATTTGATGTAGTTCCAGATGTTATATTTGCTCAGCTACATTCCAAAGCTGTCGCTGCTCTTCTGGTTTAGGTTTGTCTTTTGATGTTTCTACAGATATTCTTCATATTGATCAATGGAGAGCTCTTGGGAATGATTCTGACGCCTCAAACACTGAGATATGAGGCATGGGAGAACATGAGAACCCTAGAAATGAGTCACATTTTTATGTCTTTCACCCAAACAAATGTACAGCCAAGACACAAATGGTGCTGGTCCCCAGCATAGGAATGTATACAGTGATTGGTTTTTTTATTGATCTGCGCATTATTACATTCGATAGGGATTTTAGGCAGTTACATTAATCACAAGAGATAAATAACATGTTTTAAACACAACACTTGTTGGTGTATTTGGTATCATAGCTTCGCAACAACGCAAACATTTATTTGAGATCAAAGTCTGAGCTGTAACTATGGAGATGACACAAGGAGGCAACAATGGGAACTCAAAACCACAATGACAAACCCTCTGTGGTGTACTGACAAGCACATAAGACCAACACACTTTTATATCTCCTGAAATACATTGAGTGATGCTTATCTACACTAAAGTGTCTTTTGCTATAATTACATGGTGGTTTCCAGTGAGATGCTATGCAGCTGCTAAGGTGTCCTGAGTGGTTTTTAAACCGTTGCTGTTCAGTTGCTAGGGTTGTCTGAGTGGTTGCTAGGGAATGACTAGGTGGTTGTCCAAATTTTGTGGCTGCTTGCCATCTCAAGGGACAAGAGCCCACCTAAGTCCCTACGATATTATTTTTTTAAGGTGAAAGGTGATGATAAAATAACCTATGAGAATGCTTTTGCCTGCAGGATGCTGTGAGGGGCTGAAAGAGAAAACAGAAACAGAGATCATGACAGAAGTTGGGAAAAAGATCAGAGGATGAGGGCACAAAGACACAGAGAGCATTTGTCCCGTTGTGCAATTTGAACGCAAGCAAACAGGCTAATGCCTAATCACGCAGAGTGGCCTGGTTTTATCACTGACTCATACAGAGTGGCCTGCTGAAAGGAATGTTCACACGACTGGCCAAATTCACTGCATTTTATAATCATTGTTTCTTCTCTCCCACAATCAAAGCTAACAGAGAGCATATAATCATTGTGTGACAAAGGGTGAAAAAAAATTTTAATGAGTGATTTTTAAAAACAGAGAGAATAAGATTTATTATCATAGCAAGTTACATGAATTTCTACAAGAATTCAACATATTCAAACTACACAGTAAAGGGTAGAGACAAATTCTATAACCCCTAGGTTACACGTTTGTGCCCCCGCCTGTTGAAAACTGGTTGGAAAACTGAAATCGTTCTACCCCTAGGAATAACTAATCAAAGCTAGCAATGATACCAGCTTGACAAGTTTCTCACATTTTCTGCATCATTGTGTTGCGAATGCAATTTAGCAGCTGAGCAAGCTGAGCCAATAGTCAAACATGCTCTTAGAGAAAGTTTCAAATTATTTAACTTGCTTTAATAAAAAAAAAAGACCAACATATTACTTTGATAGATAGTATTTATTATAGCTATCTAATAGCTATATGTAAAAAACGATGCCTCTTAAAGAGATAACGTAGTTAGCTGCAGATTGTTAACAGCTTGTACTGTAGCTCAAGTTCTCTAAATTACGAGGAGCTTGCGGCTTATGAAGCTTCAATTTCAAACATTTTCCCCAACAGTAGCATTTGTCTCACTGCTTTTGGTCTTTTCTATTAAGTGGTGGTCTATCATGTAGTTGATATAAAACATGTTCTTTCATCTTTTCAAAGTTCCAAAGGCACATCTGCCCTCTGATACCGCAGAGTTCAGTATTAAACTAAGCAGCTGCTCTTCAACACACAAATATACCAGATAAGAAAAACGGCCATACAGAGGGAACAGCAGGTCACACAGTTCAGCGTCTATGTGGAGGCTGTTTAACGTTAATCAGTGACGAGTCAGTCTAAAATGCACGTCATCGCGACACTGACAAAGCACCGAGATATTTCTCAAGCAAACAGAAAGTGCAAATCCAAACACGCAAGGCTGGATAGGGCTATTTATAGAGTAGCGTCTATACAACATCTGACACCATGGAGGAAAACTGATGAACAACACAAGATTGTCATAATTAACAGGCTACCCATATACAACAGGCTAGTTTATTTACAGTACCAGTTTAAAGTTTAGAAACACTTAAATGTTTCTCATGATCTTAAAATTTGTTTAATCTGAAGAATGTTTGAAATTTTTTGAGGCCAAAAATATAATTGTGCCAACATATTACTTAGTCATTAGAAAAATACAATTGTATTCATTCTTTTTTAATAGATTTCTGTAAATTTTAGACAAAGGGTGACTAAACTAAAGATACTAGAATATAACAGTTTGATTTCTTTTTAATTATCTTTAGTCACAGTTGTTTTTGTTTAGTATTATTCTATTCTAAAATGTGGAAAAAGTATGAGTGTTTCTAAATTTTCTGGTACTATATACCTAATTTACACGCTATAACGTGACCATCAGTAGTAACATTCCATTCCTGAGAGAAGAATTCACAAACGCAATGTAACCATCGTGACGTGTAACTAAATCGGCTTCCACTTTGTGGAATATGCATGCGTCACAAGAAACAGCATACATTATGCATTAAAGCGAGTCTGTCTACATCATGTTTAAAAAGACAGAGCGGTTAAACAAGGTGAAGTGTAATCCGAGGAGATCGCCCACTCAGAGGGCCAGTGCTTGAGTCCCTTTCACTGCATTCCAGATCTTTGATTACTGTGTTGATTTGGTCCGACAGTTAAACGGTTGGTAGTACAACATGCTTCAACTGCTGTGCAGCACATTAACAAAAGATGACATCTGAGAGACCTTCCCAGGACAGGAAAGGAATTACAGGACCAAAGTTTGTACCAGAAGCCCAAGTGTTTTTTCCAAAGTTCCCTTTTGAGCTTTTTATAATCCCCAATTAATGGCATTACACCTCACTGGAGAATGCAGGAATGCTGTGTAGCCTCAACGGCCTACAAAATATCAACAGCCACACATGGTAACAAATAAATGCAGGAATTTCCCTGTTCAAGAGATTACCAAAAATACTCTACTATGGTTGGTATAGAGCCTGGAATGTTCTGAAAACAAAGGAAGAAAAAGCAGACGGCCGAGCTAATAACTGGCTGCTTACCTTGCTTGACTATGACTGAATCCCAGAGGTATTTTTAGTGTTGATGTGACCTTGTTTGGAAAAAGTTGTGATTGCAAAGCATGTTTAAACCATGCTCATTTAGGCAGCAAGTACAGAACATCTCCAAATGTAAACTGTACAAAGAACTGCAATACTAAACTTTTGGGTTTATTTAGACTATACAATACTGCTTTTTTAACCTTTTTTTATACAATACCATTCTTTAACCTGCCACTAACCACTAACAATACATTGATCTTCAACAGCAGGTTTAAAACAGCACAGTCCAAAAGCTGTAAACCAAAAATGGTGGTTTAACAGAGTGTAAACGAAAGTATTTCGTCTGCCTCTATTCTTGATATGCTTGTACAAGGGCCATGTTTGGTTAACCAGACCCCAGCAGGTCAATAGAAGCAGAAGATAAGAGACTGTTAGGAGTGGACTGTTCCCCTCTTATATGACTGCTCCCACTGCTAAACGTTTGCCAGGTTATTACCTTTTATCTACAAAAATCTTTTTGCACCCAAGTGATAAAAATAATGAGTTTAGGTTGTTCACATGACATTGCTTCGCAAATTCACAAGGTAAATGTAAACAGTAAGGTGTAATAAAACTCTTGCATACTTGCCCCATCACTGCATGTATATCAGCTTCAGACATGCAAATCTTAGAAAGAAAAGCAAACTGGCTCATTGCAGCTAGCAACTCCTCTAACAAGATACAATTGAAAATATTTCTCTAATCAGGGTTGTGGAGTTCATCCAGATGGGCTAAACAAGGAAAGGACGCTGTAAAATGTTCCCCCCGCTGACAGACAATCATACCCAGGTTCAGCCTAGACTTTAGCATCCATTAAACGGCACATAAACCATGTACGAGCTGATAATGCAGTTTATACTGAATTTGTCATGTGACGTGGAAAAACTGCCAACTGGACCAAACATGGGGCTTTTATCCTTAACCGTTTATGAGTAGTTCAAGATTCATGAAGCTGTTAAAACAACAGCATTTGCATTTAGCACTGTGCTGATCCAAATAACGTTACACTTACACATGTGTACACAGCTAAAGATCTCCAGTTTAAATCATTGTTTCTCTGCAAAGTTCCGGCAACAAAATACATCTCTCCTCAAAACCTAAGGAATTACTCATGGAGGTCCAGACATGCTTTAGGGAGGTTATTGGTCCTATCAAAATAACAGCGTGAAACAAAGTTTGCATTTTGGGCAGCTACCTAGGGCGCTCCACAAGGGTCCAGTAACTCACAGAGAGCTGCTAAATGCACACGGTCAAACAATGAGCCATATAAATCAACTCAGGCCACAGCAGGAAGCACAAAGAACCACACACATTTTCAAACCCAACTAGAAAGTTCATGCATGTCCAAAATACTGCATACCAGCATATCTTTTCTCTATACGGTTCAGAGGAAAGCAAGGACAGAGTCTTTGAAAGTGCATTTTTACAAACAAAGCAGACACACACACACACACACACACTAAGAAAGTGAGTGCAGGACTGTAAGATGTGAAACTAAGGTTTGGACATCATGCTTAAATGGCTGGACATCTTGCTTATATGACCCGGGTTAAAAAAGTGTAAAATTCACAACAACTGACTCCCATTATCAGCATAGACCATCATCAAAATACATTTGCAGACACAAACACACACACCTTCTTACTTACACACTGTAGTCTGGATAGAGTTCTCAAACTACATGCCATGCTCCCTTGCTCATGTTGACTTCATTCCCAGACAATATAAAAATAAAGTGTCAAAACAATAAATGAATGTAACCAGCCCCACATATTCATCATTCCTGCAGCTCCAGCAAGACCATGGAGCATAAGTGTGTATACTTGCACACTTTTATCTCAATGAAAGCCTAACATTAAGACTTGGCCTGTGCCCACCTCCCAAACCACTTTACCCTGCCTCAGCATGGAGTCTAATGACAGGATGTGTTTTGGTCTTTAGCCAAAGCAGACACAATGGTCAGCCTCCGACAGCTAATATCCGCAGGGCAGCGGAGCAGGGTGGTACGCCGACTGCATTCCCAGTTACAGTATGTACACTGTGCAGTAACTAGGAACTAAGCCAATGCCATACTGTGCTAACAAGTCTTTCTCAGGTCATGTGGGGTAATGTGATGAGTTGATCAGCACGAGATAGTGTTGTGAAATTTGAGTCAGTTGACATTTTGGAACTAACTGTACACACATGTAAGCTTTGGTTTACAAAGAAAATCCATACTTAGATCATCACACTAATCTACAATGTTCATGTTACGTTACAAACCGGACACTGAATAAAATATAAATGGTCAGTGAGCTAGCAGGGTTCCTATTGCCTTGATTTATTCTACCCTTGATTTATTAATTGTTGCTTGGCGAACAATAAAGAAACTTATGGAACAGATAATACACATGCATTACATAAGACACGCAGGTTGAGTGATGTTGTGACGCTATATGATGAATTAATGATGACAGCAAGATTACAATGCATAAAAACTTTTTCCTACGCAAGTTACATAACTTGACTGCAGTTAGGGTCTACATAAGCAAATGCAGCTGCAGTAATGCCTTGATAAAACTTAGTAAATATATCCCTAGACATCACTTACACAAAGAATTGTGTGCTAGGGTAATACCTTTTGATCTACTTTTAGTATGTGTCATATGAATTACTCAGTAGTGTGTTATCATGCGATATCACTGTACCTACACTAGTTAAATGAAAAGGGCTACTTTTAAACATAGTAAACTTGGAACTCACCTCATTGGACGGAATGCTGACAACACCTGTTGACCGTCTCTTCTCTCTCAGCTTCCTTTTCTCTATCTGCCCTTTGCCCTTCCTGGCGCTGGGTCCTGAGCTTTTCTTCTCCTTGCTTTTGCTGTGCGCGGGACTGTCCTTATCGCTGTCATCCACGCCCGGGGGACTCGAACTCTCGGTCTGCGGGACTCCGCTCACTTTCTCCGGCGTCTTCTTTAAGTTTCCCCCGGGAGGTTCTGGCGTTTTTGTCTCGTCCTCCGGCCGCCTCAAGGCGGATGAAGAGGAGGACCGGGCCACGGGATAGGAGGAAGAAGATGAGACGCAGTTTACGGAGTTGCCGTTGTTGTTTAACTCGGTGGTTCTCCCGGTTGCGGCGGCGATGTCCCCGAGCAACTTCGCTCTCATCTTCTCGCGTTTGGCTTTCCATTCCTCCAAAAAGTCCGTCGCGCTATTCGATTTAAAGCCACCTGTTGCCATGCTTTTCTATTATGTTGTTACAATTTCAACTCGATACAACTCACTTCGAAGCCACTAAGATATAGATACGAGTTTAGATTCGCCACATTCCTTTGAAGTATTTGGAGATACTTCCAACAAACAGACTCTGAAACAAACAAACAAACAAACAAAGGCTTTCTTAAAATACATCAACAAACTGTCATGATGACATAAAGTGAATCATTAGTATCGACGCGTACTTGCTTCTCGAGATCAGCTATACGGTACAAAAGTTTCCCCGTGTGCGTGTTAAAGTTAACCACCGCTTTGACTTGCTGGTAATGTTCACCGAAACTGTTATTAACTCACGCCAAACAACCAGGAACTGTCGGGTGGATGTTTTCTCAAACTACAAGTGTCCAATAAAGCTCACCTGCGTGCTCGTGAGAGTTCCCCGGGAGTTCAGGTGAAATGAGCGCTGGAGTGAAATGGACAGGCGCACTAGAGCGCCGAGTCCTGCCCTCTGCCCGAGAGTTTCCGAACAGCTACGAAAGCGTACGGAAAAATCCGACAGAAAGAAACGGCTCAGGGTGGCTAGATTTAGTGTTGTTCTTTGTTTACCTTCACTTTCTTTATCACTTATAATAATTTTACTTTTCTTTACGTATTACTTTTACGTAATTACGTATTACTTCGTTAATTACTAATGTTTTGGTGTACTCTTTTACTCATTGTTTACTCACTTTATTGAAAACAAGTTGTATTTTACACTACTGATAATGTTTTAGTCAGTATCACTTGTTTATTGTCACTTTTGTTATTTTACTTGGCACAGTTTTTCACTGTGCACAGTTAAGCTGCAGGCAGACAGACAGACAATAGATAGGTAGATAAACTTCTGAGTTTTAAAAATGTAAACTGATTTACAGTTTCTATATAATTCATGCAGACATTTATTGGAGCAAAAAATTAAACTACACAGAAATTTTTCCACAGAAAATGATCACTCTTAATGGAAGCAAGCACATGCAAAATCATAATAGTTTAATTATCCTATGCATTCTTTTGACTATTAAATATTTTTCACTAAAATGCATGGGCCTCCCCACAGGTTATATTAAAGACTTATATTAAGAAAGTAAGATCAGTATGGACTCACAGCAGCTTATCTGTTTACTTCCTTTCTGGAATAACTGCAAGTAGCTCGCTAACAAATAGCTTCAGTGCTTACATGAGCCAGGCCTTGCAGTTTATATGCAATCCTTTACAAACCAATGTATCAGATTATTGAGGGTGAAGTTTGTCATTTCTGTTCTGCTACTATCACCAAATGGAGTTAAAACTCCTGCCATTTTGTTTTAATGTGGTTGGATTAATAAACATAAATATTTATAAACATAACTAGCTAACATTGCTCATGTTGTCATGGAATTTAGTCTGGCTTATATTTGTAGCTGCATATAAATATGGAACAAGAGAAAGCATATAAATATGAAAAAATTACACTTTACACAACATTGTATATGACAAGACTTTTGTATATGACCTAAGACCTACAAAAGTCTTTACATTGTAAGATATCTTGGTCTGTAGTTTGTTTAGTGTTTGCCAGTATACAGACAGAGATAACTGAGAGAAATTTGTACAGAATAATGCAGCATTTGGTCTATATATGGACTCAACCTGGGGTCATGCAAATGCATTTTTATAATCAGTCTGCTTTAGAGAAACTCACTAAAAAAGCAAACGTTTATCTGTCACTCATTGCTTTGGCTCTGGCTACAGTACAAACTTTGCTTCTCTTTCAAGTAAATTCCACTTAGCATTTCAATAATGTATTTGCAAAGGTGCAGATAAGTAAAGAGTTACTCTCACTCTGAGGATTAAAATTAGATTATTTTCTTATCAAGTTATGGTCTTTCTGAAATGCTGTCTGATGTGTTTGGTTACTTCACTGTCAATGTGTGGCGATACAGGAGGTATAATGTAAGTCACAAAATGGCTAATAACTGCTATCTGTTTACTTTCCTTGCTGACATAGTCTCTGAACTGATTTTGTTTCTTCATAGATCCTACAGTGAAGTGCTAAGAATTTGCAGGCAGAATATTTCCGAAAGAATGAAGAGTACAACCATATTTGGAACTGTACAACAAATAAAACTGGCTCATCGTTACTTTTGTCATACTTTCAACCTGCCTATTTTCTTAATTTTGGACTGGAAACAATGACCTCGTGTTTTGTCGTTAGAGTGACAGATATCATATCAGAGCCCTGAGACGACCTAGTATATCATCATTTGTTCATGTTATTCCACTCTTGCAAACAGAAACAAACTAGAATAAGCCTGTGCAGAGGCTTTTTAAAACATTAGGTGACCAGGGAATGACCAGAGAATTCCAAAACATTCTTCTTCTGTAGCCATTCCTACAGTCTGCATTACCCATGATTCCCTATATCTTGATTGTTGATTAGATGACCATTTTTAGAATTATAGCCAGAAGGTTCTACCTTGGTTATCTCAGACCATAAAACATTGTCAGTGGTTTTGATTGGACGTATGTTTCTATTAAAATGGGGTTTGTTTGATTTGAATTCTCATTAGCTTTTTTTGTCCAAAAAGTTGTTTGCTATAACTTCTGATTATTGTAACTCTGATCAACATTTTTAATCAGGACGCAGTGCAGGTATGGTGGTTAGATTCTCCATTCTCCTCCTCTAATGATGGATCTTAACTATGCCATCTGTGTGGTGCCATCTGCTAAGATGGGTGAGAGTAGTTATACAAAAGAGGGCATATGACTTGTTCTCTGGACTGTCCATATTTTAACTGGTCTGATCTATCCATTCCTATGAGTTAATTTGAGTCCGTGTCACTAGGGTGTTTCGTTGTGTCCCAGAACTTCTTGGATGTTCTCTTATTAGCATGTTAAACTATCATCAGCACGTTTACTGGTTGAACAGAGGCATGGAAATTTCAAAATTACAACACATTAAAAAGAACCAGATGTACTAATTTATTCACTGAATGTCAAATAGGGATCATTAAGACTTCAAGATAAAAGCATAACTTTCATAGCTGAAGCTTGAGGTAAGAAAATCTGTTTCAGATATTTGATTACTTCTCGATGTTTCAATAGATTATTATGTTCTCCTGGGGTGACCGTGTGATATTCGTCACTAAACTGAAATGATTAAAGCACCAAATACTCCAGGAAAGCGCAATAAATGACAAATAAAATTGGTTTACCCAATCAGATTTTAACTGCACAGTGACAAATACTCAAAACATCGCAGTGCAGATCATGGACTCATCCTTCAAAAATTGTGCAGTAAATGCGCTTACAACAGAATTCCACACGCAAGACATTCTGAAGCATTTAACAACAGCTGGTATTTTTTAAAGCAAAACTTGCGCAATGTAAGTTTTGAGCTCTAGATTGACTTTTGAGTGTTTTTGTTTTGTTGTGCTATGGTACTGCTCTCCTGCACAGGTTAATCTGATGGCTTGTGGTGTACTCATGGTCGCCTCTGATCACCACATTAAAGCAAATCTAATAATCTAATCTACATCAAAAGTCACTGATTATAACGAACAGGCCATAAAAGCAAGATACATAGGACATGACAAACACATAGGAATAAAGAACAAAAGCCTAAAATTCCCTGCCAAAAATTAACTAAAAGTAGCACAGCTTTATTCTTCCCATTGTAACATGTTTTTTGAGACGCCAAGTGCAGTGATTCAAATAAACAGTAACAAAAACAAAACTAAAGCAATTTCACATGAACACAAACTAAAATTGCCCTGGCTGTCACTTGTGACATCACCAATACTAGCCATGCCACGCTAAACAAACAGCTGTGAAAGATCACTGAAATACACTTGATTCACAAGAAGATGATGACAAACATAGGAGCTTAAATACACCAGGAGAAACAAAATAATAAAACAATTAAATGAGGACAGATGAACAAGAAAGACTAAAACATCAAGTAAATTAAGACATGCTAGAAACAAAAAGGGGTACAAATAAACAAGAACAATAACAAGAGAAGTATTCAAAAGGATATGCTCGGAACAAAAAACAGATCAAAATAAAAGGCATAATACACAACAAAAAGACAGAATATAGGAAACCAAGACAAAAAAACATCCATTACACTCATACAAAATGTATTATGTGAGCAGAAACTAAATCATCCTTTGATAAGTGGAAGTGCTGTTCTAGGTGAAGGAACCTCTGATTGTCTAATGGTCTGATTTATCGTGAGTGGACTTTTCCTTATGTAAACAGTCTTTGTCTGGTATCCTGATTACAGTTGACCAGCATTACCTGGTCATGATGACAGAAGTT
>JAZGTJ010012914.1:2727-15465 GCA_036877575.1 Botia almorhae
GCATGTCTGTATGACACACACACTGGAGTAGTGAGATGTGCATGAACATTGTGACAGTCTACATTCTATAAGACCGGACACAGTGTTAAAACACAGTAAATATATTCAGATTGATCAAGAATGCTCACACTCGCTGTCTGTACAGATCTCCATCGTGTCATCTCCTGTCTTTTCTGCTAATACTCTGAGGGAACAACTGGCCTTGTGTTTGAAGAGTTCTGTTATTTTTCAAGTTTTTTTTCATATCTTTTTGATGTGAAGCCCTCGGCTCCTTCAGAGAGGGTTCGTAATTGAATGCTGAACACTTCATGAAAAGAAACTTGACACCAAAGTTCTGATATAGCGTTTGATGATGCGCGTGCAGCCTCACCTCTCGCTAACAACAGATTCCACTAAAACATTCCACTAACAACCTAAGAACAACATTTTGTAACATAGAATTAATATAGAAATAAATAAACGTTCTACTAACATTACTGCAGAATGTTTTTGATAACTTTAAGAGAACTTTGAAATAACTTTGACAGAATGTTAACAAATATTCTCCGAACGTTCCCAGTTAGCTGGGATGTCGTTGTGGCGCAATATTACAAAGTCACGTGATAGCTTTGTGACAGGAACAGATTGGAATGTAGGACTTTATTCATTTTCATATTAAGATGAACTGTCTCTTTAAGTACCGTTAGTTGTGTTGGAGGAAATAATTTCTGTATGATGATACAGACGCCGTCGAGCAGGTGTTCTCATTTGATAAAGTGGGGAGAAATTAAATTGATTTGATCCAGAGAATAATGTGCAATTGCGACAAACAGGCTCGGGCGAGTAGAGGTTAGCTGAACCCATTGTGAACCCAAATGCAGTTTATTTATAAATCAGATCTTAAAATAAGTCTAGATTAGAAAACAAGAAAAACATGAGGCAGAAACTCACCAACAACACCTGCTTACATCTACAATGATATATCTGCACAAGCTCCGTCTGCCACTGAAGACCCCAAACACACACACCACACTGAAGTGTCACATGTGCATCTTTGTCACAAAACACAGACAGACAGACAGACAGAAAAAAGAAAGACAGACAGACAGACAGAAAGACAGACAGAAAGAAAGAAAGAAAGAAAGAAAGAAAGAAAGAAAAAGAACCAATGCTGTCACACAACTCTACAATATTAATTACATCAGAGCAGCTTGTGAATAATTAAGAATGCCTATTTAACAGCTCTGAATAATTTAGCTTCAGTCAGGGCATGTGTGTATAATGTGATCGATAAACACAGAGTTTAACCAATGATTCAGCAAAGGTCTCTGTAAGTGTGTGTGTGTGTCCCTATACACTGAAAGCTCAGGCTTTCAATCATAAAGTGTGTACTTTCATTTTAGTTTGTGTGAGAAATCATCCACAGTGCCGTGATCAGTATATAGTGTATTTCTACAGAAACTCAACATAACTTTATAACGCACAACATTTTCGTGTTCATTATGTCTCATTGTAGCGGAACACATTTCTGTCGTTCTGTCGTATTAGTTGGTTTGTCTAAAACCAGCTCTCAAAAATTCCCGTTTTGACATTTAGAAAATATTTTGTGATTAATTTCAAGTTGTCGTGCTCATGTGGGTTTCACTGAGTAACAGTCCGTTAACTTCAATCCTGTTCACTTTCTTGCCATTGTCTAAGTTATAATTAATAATTTGCTTTAATGACATATCATATCAACATGAGCATACCCAGCTAACAGGGAACGTTATCAGAACATTGACTAATGTTCTCTAAAAGTTATTTCGATATCAAAAAAGTCTTACAAACAAGCAATAATGTTAATGCAATGTCTTGATACAAAAAACTGAATAATCAAAGTATTTATCATAATGTACTTTAAACAAAATTAATAAATAATGTCAGAAGCATGTCTGTCGTGGCTTTGTTAATAAATAAGAGTGCTGATGTTTAAATAACACACTGAGTCACTGGAAAATGAGTCATCAGTGTCACCAATGTATGGTGAGTCAGGGCCCTCGCCAGTGCCTGAACTCATGTACACAGGATACTGATTCACGACCTAGGGAGCTGAAGAGCTGATTGAGACACAGCCCTTGTCTTGTAAAACTCTGTGAATCACACACCGCTTTATAGTGTGGATATGAAAACTGTATTAGTATTCTACAGAAGTGGATCTCTCATACTGAAACATGTTATTGAAGCTATAGAAACGCCCCGCGGCACTCGTGCTAATGTGCGCTCGGGCTTAACCGGCGTGTGCGCTGCAGACGCAGCGTGCTAACGCGCACCAGCGCTGACAGATTCCTAAATGGTTTGTGGCTGTGGAATGAGGAGAAAGTCAGCTTTTCCTGATATCTATTACGGTTTATTTAGGAAAGTGTCAGAAAGGATATTGCCATGTCACAACAGAACACACACACACGTAGGAAGAATGCCACAGACCGGCTACAAACCAGATTTACTTGAAAAGTGTCAAAAATGTAGCCGGTTTGCTTCTAGACATCCCTCACAGGAGAAACGGGGTGTTGAACAGATGTGTTTGAAGAAAGCATGAATAATATCAGCAGCGTGTTATTGCGTTTTTAAATCAAGCAATGCTGATAAAACATTAAAATTAATGATGCGTTAATTTATGATCATCTGTAGGATGGATATGTTCTGGTACACAGGTGGTAGTGAAAATGTATGCGATATAAAGACGGACCTAAAGGGTCCTATCAACCAGTCTTTTAAAACAGATGAGTTTAGTGTACTTTGAAAACGTACTGGTGTCTTTTCAAAGTCAAAACTTCCACCCCAGTGAAAACAAAAACTAGGATGCAAATACGACTCGCATATAATACATCAACACTTGAACATCCACGTTTATCCGGCTTTCAATGATGCCTATTTGATCTTTAGAAACTTGCCACGCCCACTCTCTGAGGTAATAAAAGGAAACCTCAGAAGATACCATAAAAGGAAACATGGAGTATGTCTAATCGCAAAGACTAACGTTAAATGACGCACTTTCGTATAATCGGACCAATTGCATTGCAGCTTTTTGTCTGGAATTTTTCCGGAATTTCTTGACGTGGAACGTCTACGCATCAATCACTCTTATCTTTTTATCATCCCGTGAATAACAGCGGACAAATAAAACATGGAAAATTAAAAACCTTCAAAGCTGTTTTTGAATATTAAAAAACACGTGCAGCCATAAATGGCTGATTTCATTTCAGAAAGAGTCACGGATAGCGGGGAAAAACTCTCCTAACACAAAATAAACAGGCAACAAAACAGACTCATCAACCTTTAAAATGAAGAAAAAATACTTCCTGTGTCTTTGCCTGATCGAATGCATGTATGCATGTGAATCAGTGTAGCCATCAAACGCGGAGCGAGTCGGTTCATTAATGCATGAGAAAACACAGGCATCCTGAGAACAGCTCGCCAATTAAGTCACCTATGTACACACACACGCATGTGTGTGTTAGCAGAAACAGGACGATGCAATTAATCAGGCTGAAGCGCGACTCAAGTCCCACAGAAACTGATGAATACACACAGCAAAGAACTTAATTCACAAATAAACAGGGTTATAATTCAGACAGAGCAGAAGAGTGAAGGCAGGCCATAAATATGCATTAAACTGAGAGTAATAATATACAAGCCACAGAGAGAGAGAGTGTGTGAGAAAGAAAAAACAAAAAGAGAGAGAGAGAGCGAGAGAGAGAGAGAGACTGGGGGAGGAAACATCAGAAGAACAGACTACGCATATATCATGAAAAATGATGGCTCATAAAATCTCTTTCAGTCACACATACTGTGATACACATCCTCATCGCTTCATTAACAGGCAGTTCCATGCTAAACAAAAAAATCTGTAAGGCACAAAAGAGATAATATTGGAATTGTTTCTCCTTGTCCATCAGTTTCAAACAAGATCTCAACAATGTCTCAAACTGTGCTCATATTTGCAGAAAACAAACATACAAAATAAAGTGCGCAACCAAGCGCGCGAGTCAGATTTCAATATGAATGTGAACATTTCTCGCCAGATTTCTCTAAAACCAAATTATCTGAGCTTTGCTTTCCACATTCATTTTATAACTCTATACACTTACTGTCAATAATTTCAGGAAAAAACATCTGCGACAAAGCTCAAGAGACATCCGAGTAATGAAACAGACCTACTGCAACTGCTTATAAAGTGAGTTGAAAGAACTTTTCGGAAAATGGATTGTTCCTGAGGGGTGGCTATCAATAAATGTTCAGTGGGAATTTTAGCCTGGGGGTTTGATCGAATACTATCTTGAGCAGATGAAGTCTATTACTATCAAATAATACAGTATTCATGTAATCTTGTTGTCCACCAGGTTTGGCACCTGCATGTTCCACTGAGCCCCTGTCATTTAGCCATTCAAAAGTTTGTGTTTGAAAAATATATTTAATATATTTATATTTGTAAACAACATAAAAATTGCGTTCCATCTGGTCCACTAGTGCCACATATCCTTGAGTTACCTGCAAACTAACACCATTAATTCAAACACACTCTTATATAGGGTATCTATATACATGTCACTAGTTTAACTAACTTTGACTTGATTCAAACTGTAGATAGTGAAAAACAATCCCCAGCTAACAACTTTAGCTAAAGCTAAAGCTAACATTTGTCTTGTTTTTAAACTTTTTGGACTTGTCGTTCTAGAACATTCTACTAACGTTACTGCAAGAACGTTTTATACAAACTTTCCGAGAACTTGAGAGACTATTAGCCGATGTTCTGAGAACGCTCCCTGTTAGCTAAGACTGGCCATAGAAGCAAACAGTTTATGCTAATACCCATTATAACAACACCTGCAGTAATGCACCAACTTGCATTGCATTAGTAATTGCGGTCTGACACATTTTGTAATGTAACAATGCGTGAAATTGAGCTTGCGTAGCTACGAGCGACCGTGTTTACGCATCTGAGTAGAGCAGATAGAGAAAGTCTAACTTCACGGCACAAACAAGCACACAGTCAAATAAAATAAAGTAAGATACGATAATCCAAAAGAGCATCTGCTTTTCATAAGTAAATTCAATAACCTCCACTTTCATCAGAGTAGTTTACAGCTACAGAGAGTCTGATGAAAGCAATAGCAGCTTTTAGCAGCTCGCAAGACTTAATGCACAGAAGATCATCTGCCTATTCATTAAAGAGAGAGTTTCACTCCGGATTCTGTGTGTGTGTGTGTGCGTGCAATCTCATTACATGTATCTAATCTAACATTACATTTACCTTCCGTCGATGAGAGCTTTTAAATTACATTACACTTATGTACAGACACAGATGCGCCTCCGTGAAGATGCGTAAATGCATGTAAAACATACAGTACGCAAACGCATACACCTAGCTAACAGGGAACATTCTTAGAATGTTGGCTAACGTTCTCTAGAAGTTCTCTGGCAAAAAACGTTTCTGCGGTAACAGCAGTAGAACCTTTTTATTGTTATATATCATATATCAAAAATGTTACTCTTAAGTAGTTGAAAGCTAAAAATGTTACAGAATTAAAAATTGTCCGTTCCTATAACCAAACAATAACGTTAGTACAACGTCTAAAAACTAGGCGTTCTAAACTTTTGAAGTAACCTTATTATTGTTTTTGCTGCTAAATAAAAACCTAAAATGGTTAGCTGGGCTAACACACACACACACAGCAGGGTATGCCGAACGCACCAAAAACCAACCTTGTCCTCACCCACATTATTACTGAACTGAGATCAGTCTACAGTCACCCACCCAGCACATATGGGTGAGTGTTTCGCTCCAGAAGACATCTGATCTCATTTTCTGCATTGCTTTTAGAGCAAAACCTGTGGACGTCTGCGGAACAGATTTAAATGTGATAAAATGCGTTAAATTGAAAGTAACTACTAGACTCTTATTGGTAACCATTTACATTCATGCATTTGGTATCATACTTCTGTTCCGTTGGGTGGGGAGTGTGCAGAATGTAGAGAATGACTGCCATTTTACTTCTGCCCAAATCTACAGAGCATTTAGTGAACAATTGGAGCGGTGCTGCTCATCACAGCACACTTATCACACATACGATCATATTGAGACACTCTCTGCCTTTCATTACCTCTGTCATTGGAGCATGAGACACTGCACCTGTGCGTTAATCTCTTCATAACTGCATCCATCTCTCTCTCTCTCTTCACTCTGTCTCTGCTTTCTCAGAAGCAACTCAAGACAAAAGTCTTTTTATCACTTTTCTTATGTACTGTCTCCATCGTACTCGTGTTCATTTGTCTTTCTGTGTTCTCTCTTGGTATCTCCATCATGCATTAATGCATCTCTGTATACCACCATCTATTAAAAATGAGCCACATTTCAGAGGGGTCACATCATACATTTTTAATGTTTTTATTTCCCCCAAAGGCCCATTGATGTTGTACTAGAGCTCATTTCTTTTACCCTCTCTCTGACCCCTAGAATTAAACAAAGGTTTTGTTACTCTGCCTTTAAGACCATGTAAACGTTCTCTTGACATGAGAAACAACAGTTTGCAGTTATTCTCGGTCTGTGGGTTTACGCTGAGAGTCTACAATAACGTCCTCATCTTTCAAATAACAGCCTAAATTACACTGAGACATGTGATTTATAGCATCTTGAGGGACAACTATTAAAAAAGTATTGGCAATTTTTTCCAGAAAACGTTTTTTGTTATGCTAGCTGAAAGTCTCTGGGTGAGTTTCTGTGGAAGGCGCAGGACCATAAATGTTTGTCCAATCATTGTATTCGGTCTGAATGCAACGATAGGATGTCCTACTTGCCTGTCAAACTATGCATGCGTTCAGGTGTTTTGGAGAAGGCATGGCTTTGGAGAGCGCTCTGAAGGGAGGGCGGAATCTCATGCTTCAAAGCTAGCTTGCTATCGCTAGCCTCTCCAAACTTGCAACGTACGCACGCAAAGAAATCATGCATACAGGTAAAATACAATGAAATCAGTGATGGAAATCGCTGCATAATACAGAGCTGGTGACTCACACATTCATAGCAGACAGGTGACAGTGGTTTATTTTCTCAGCTGTGACTGCTAATCCATATATTTCACTGCGTTTACATGAGACGGAAAAGCATTAAGCAGGAAATCCTGTGTACGTCTTACAAAGTTTCAGGAGTTTTCAGCTAATTCTCAATAAAGAGGGGATTTGAAAGCTGCTCTCACATGCAGACCTGCGTACCGATGCCTTGCAGTCAGAATGCGCTTTAAGCCTCACTTAAACTAAAGATTAAGCTTAAATGCAATTGGGTGTCTCGTGGAGGTTTAGAGGCAGTTTTATGAGAAGTAATGCTGAGAGCTCTTACTGTGTGTGTTTGGGGGTTTACTTAACCATATATTGGGGACAAATTAGTACCCAAATGTAAGCAAAATTTTAAAAACTGAGCAAGATCTCCTTTTAGGGACGTCCTCATTTGTAAAAAAACTCTAGACTATTGAATGTCCTCATTTAGGCAGAAAAGTAAACGTGTGTATGTACATGTTTTTCTACCACTGTGGGGACCATGAGGGGAAACAGATTATGAAACATACTAAATGATGTTTTTTTTTAAATGTAAAAGAGCAGAAAGGTTTCTGTGAGGGTTGGGTTTAGGGGTGGGGTGAGGGTTAGGGGATAGAATTTACAGTTTGTACAGTATAAAAGTCATTATGTCTATGGCAAGTCCCCATAAGGCATAGAAACAAGTGTGTGTGTGTGTGTGTGTGTGTTAGAGAAAATAAGAGATAGATGCGTATTTTTGAGAATTTCTCTTGGCAGATTGTGGGCGTGCTTCAGATGTGAATTATGCCTGTCGACTAATTGGCCAGTATGTGTGTCTAATTGGCCGATTCACAAAAGCGGCTGTTCCACCTAATGTCAGTTCCAGAATCTATCCACAGTCGTGTCCATGGAGTCCCATTTTTTGCATTCATAAATGTCATGAAGCTTCACTTCAGATCAGCTTTGGTCACAGTTGAAAACATTCACAATCCTTCTGAACTTTCCCTGACTTTATAAACCTGAAAGACTTCTTTGTTGGCATGGTGATTTCACTGACCTGATTAAAGACAGATCACTCCAGATATACCTTCCTTCTCCTCCCTCACTTCTAAAAAGGGAAGAATTTGGGTACGATGGGAAATTAAATAGGAAGCCGAGCGGAAATAAAGAGAGACGGCGCGATGTGTGCGTGTCATTCTTTTGAAAGACAGGGGCTATTTATCATACTATCGCAGCGCACTGCCACACTACTCTACTATTTCTGCATTATTCAATAAGTATACTATGCGCAGTATGCAAATCTGTATGCATGGCATACCCACATGACCTACTGCATTTGCAATATTGCACTGGATTCCATGCAGCACGCATGGAACACAATTCAATGCGCTCATCTCGACCTTCTATTTCCTTTGAGGCAAAAGAAACAAGAGAGAATACAGTAATATACAGATAAAAAAGATAACGTACAGTAATATCAGCCTTGAGTTTATTTTTTGAGCATATTTTTCCTTACTCGTTATTATGTGTTTGGGAAATGCGCTTAATTTTCATCCTGTTGGTCTTAATGTTGGTCTCCACAAAAAAGTCTTAATGTCCTTTATGCAAAACCTTATGTGCATTTGCTTTCTTTTCATTGCCAGATGAGATACCAAACATAATCATACATAACCACACAAACAGCAAAACATAGCGACAGATTTGACAAATTTACCCCATTATGTGGAAAACATACAAAAAGTGACCCATACACATACATTGAAACCTATAAAGTGCCTCAAACAAAACAATGCTTTGTTTCATCTGAAAAATTCTGGCAAATCAAGTTTTTCATCAACAGCCCCTCATTGGGCTTTTGCATGTGTGTTTAAATTGCTATAAAACACACATGCATAAACCAGACGCAATTTTCATTTTTGGAGTGAACTGTGCCTTTAAGAGCAAGGAAGCAAATACAAGACAGAGCAGGTGGAAAGAGGTGGAGCGTGACTAGCAGTAAACAATCCTTATTATTCCCAGCCAAAATGATCCATGCAGGCCCCCCTATTTTCTCCTTCCACCTCATGTGAAAAGGCATAAAGTTTTCATCTCTTGCAGTTCTCTCTGCTTCACCACTGTCACACAGAGTTAATGATCAGCGATTTTACCCAGATTTACACGGCTGAGCTGTTGTTCCATCACAGAGCTTCTCTGAAGAGACAGGCTGTGTTGTAGCTCTTGAGCAGGTGCGTGACCGCGTCTCACACGCACATGTGTGCGAGCCTGGCACACAGATGGGCATTAATTCTCTCTCGTTCATCGGGCACAAATCACAGCAAACAATGGCTAATCAATAAGCAGACCGTATCGACAAGCGTCTGCAGGAGACATGATAGAACAACGAGCTTAAACACAAAGGAGGAGAAAAGAGGCTGAAACCATTATTCATACAGTCATGCCCACCTGTACACATACATACAGTATGTACAGTATGTACAGTATGTCCCGGGGTCCCACAGCACTTTCAAGTAGCATTCATATTAATTACATCATCCATCCATCCACCCATCCTCCAAACCGGCTTGTCCTGTGCAGGGTCACACAGGGGCTGGAGTCTGTCCCAGAATCTCAGGCCCTAGGAAAGGACCCAGCTAAACATTTTAGGTTGTAAGGACATTTCTTTAACGTTTCCAGTAACATCTTTAACGATTCCATTCCACTTTTTTATTATGTAATGTTCTACTACCAATTTGGAAATAATGTTTTTGATATATTTGATATATGACATTATAAAGTGTTGTGCTAGTGTTGCAGCAAGAACATTCAGCCAACATTCTGAGAATGTTCCCTGTCCATCGCAAGGCCCGATCCATCACTATGTGCAGCATTTTGTCACATTAGTTATTTTTCAGATTTAATCAATGGTTTATTATATGTTTTATAGATTAATTGATTGAGCTTATAACGGTTGTTGATTAATCAATTTCACAACATATGCATTCATATGACAAACACATGCAGCTATCCAGTTTCTGAGTTTTTACTGCAGCTCACCAGCTGCAATAAATGACACACACATGCACCCATGACTGGCTGGTAAAAATACTGTGGACTGTGTATAAATAAACACACATTGTGAAAACACAGTGATACTCTGGTAAAGCACAACAGTCATGTCACTACTGTCAGGAAGCATGTGGATCTCATCTTTAATAACACCACTGCATGGTGTGTGTGTGTGTGTGTGTGTGTGTGTACATGTTTTTTGTGTGTGTTGTACATTTTTCTACCACTATGGGGTCCACATGTCCTCACGAGGATGGTAAAAGTCACACACACCTATATTGTGGGGACAAGCCAGCAGTCTCCACAATATAGTAAAAAAGCAGCAAGGTTTCAGTGAGGGTTAGTTTTAGGGGTGGGGTGAGGGTTAGGGGATAGAATATATAATTTATACAATATAAAAGTCATTATGTCTATGGAAAGTTCCCATAATAATTCCCATAGTCCCAAAAAATCATACTGACTGTTACAAGTTGAACTACAATATAAAAAACGTTTACGATCATAATATGAACGCTAAAAGAACAAAACGGAATGACATGGAACAGCTTAACTCTCCTTTTTTAATGCTGGCAACCATTGGTCGAGAATTTAAGCATCCAAGATGACATCATTCAGAACGCAACCTAACAATTAAACTAAAACATCATTTAAATCAATAATGGCACAACATAGCTGCTAATAAACAATGCAGGAAATTGTACCGATTATTATAAGCATTTGGAAAACTGTTTAAAAAACAAAAGCAGGGTATGCAATTTTTTTCCAGAAACATTTTTGTTATGCTGGTTGAAATCTCTTCACATCCTGATAGCAATCGCTTCCACCATAAAACCTTTGTCCAATCGTTGCATTCAGACCGAAATGTATGTCAAACCATGTATGGGTTGATGTAATGGAGGAGGCGTGGTTTAAAGGGAGGGGCGGGATCTTATGCTTTCACAATTCCAAGGTTTCTGTAGCTAGCCTCCCTGAAGCTGCCTGCTCTACCTTTCAAGAAAAACAAAATACTGTAAAAATGTTTCCGTTCCAGAAAGTTTTAAAATAGAAAAAGTTTTAAATACAACCGGTTTTCATTTCCTAACCCTGATATGGACTCTTCTGCATTCACACTCACGTCTGATAAACACTATCCTGCTCCTTCAGGACTCAACAGAGCCTCACAACAGCAGACACAGCGATGCCCTGATAACTATATCCAGGATGAAGATATACCTCAGATATCTTGACAAAAATAGAAATATACTGATTCCATTTTTCATCTGCAGACCTGCGGATGAGTGTGAGTCATGTCACATCATGGAGACATATAATCCCACTGTTATGACAGCGCTGTCTAACTGTGTGTGTGACTGAGGGTGATGCGGTTTGTGTTGCATTTCTTCTCAATGCTCATCAAGGTTTCATCACATGTGTATTAATCAGTGTGTATTAATCACACACACGTTTGTACAGCTATAGCTGTGAAGATATTTACTGTCACAAAACAATCTCTAGCCCCTTAACCTAACCTTAACCAAACTAATGCCTAACCCCAAAACCAAGTTTTAACCTTTAAAACCTCTCCCATGGTCACACTGGTCCTCACAAAGATAGATGTGCAAGTACACACACATACACACACATTAGAAGCTGTACTGTAGTATTGTAGTTGTCCAGGAAACACACACATTTTAGACATTTTTCCTGTTTTTTTACACATAAACGTATTAACGTTTTTTTTTGGTTAGAAGAACATTTTTTAAGCGTCGTTCAATTCTGTGACTTTTCAAAACGTTTTTGATACATGATATATAACAGTTATATATATAAAAGTTCTACTAATGTTACTGCAAGAACAGTTTTAAAAGAACTTGTTGAGAATGTTAGCCACTGTACTAAGGACATTCCCTGTTAGCTGAGAGAGAGAGAGAGAGAGAGAGAGAGAGAGAGAGAGAACTGCATGTCTCCTCACAATGCTTTACTCAGAGAACACTCAGCATGCTACACAAGCCTGATTTCATGCATCTCTGTGTTACAAAGACTGTCGGAACGCAATTTATGACGCAATACAAGCACAAGTTCTCAGCAAACTCATATAGAGAATGTTTCTACCCAAACACTCTGCGACAGGTCGAGAACATACATGTAGTTAAACACACCCTTCACTCTCCTTTATACCGTAATTGCTTGGCACAAACAGAAGACAAACATTTCAATGATCTCCAAGCCCTCGACGTGGCCTGTAATCACACACGCAGCCCGGTTCTGCTCTGCACGGATGTGAATACATTAATAATGCAAAGCTGTTTGGAGGAGGCTGTGTTTGTTCAGCACAGAGAAGAAGAGAGAGAGAGAGAGAGAGAGAGAGAGAGAGACGAGTACGATGTGGAATGAAGTTTAGGTAGAAAAATCTCTGATCGGCATGTGGAACAAGACAGCCGAAAGCACGAGGCATTTGGAGAAGAAGCATTGACAGATACCAGCGAGAACAAACAGATTATAGATGAATGAAGCTCTGTGAAAGATAGAGAGGAGGAACAGAAGGACACACAGACAGGAAATGGAAAAATAAAATCTACATTTTGTGCAAAAAGCACACAATTCCAGGAAGTTTGGCCTTCGTCAGGCAAAGCTTCTGTGCATATGCTGGTCCCGTGGGTTGTCATTACCTCATCATGATCTCATCCTAGC
>JAZGTJ010012915.1:0-15464 GCA_036877575.1 Botia almorhae
AGACTGAAAATTGAACAGGAGCTCAGTAATGTTGAATACTTTGCAACAACAACAGATTTGTGGGCTCTGTGAGATGTTACTTGAGAAAAGTTTACAATAAGAAAATCTGTTCACATCAAGCTGTGAAATGTGACATACAGTGGAATTGTTGTTCATATAAAGTCATATTTTGTTTACTATATTTATAAAGTTAAAAATAAAATACAAAATAATCAAATAAGATCAAGTCCTTTTCTTAAATATTCAATCTTATATTTTATATAAAGCCCTTTCGTACATTTTCTGGAATAACTACCTATATAAAAAACTATATTGTGAAAGATATCGTTACTGTGAAATAAAATTTCTCATACCGTGAAATAAAATTTTGGTCATACCGCCCAGCCCTAGCTACCAGCTTCACAATCCAGCTCGCCTGACCGGCATGCATTGTTAGTCTAAAGGTGACATTTCCAGCGAGTAACTCGTCATGCCAGATTAATGAGATATTAATGACCCGGTCCATACAAAATGTAGACTTAGACTTGTCAAATGTTCAAATCAAGCCACTATTCAGAATATAAGTGCAGTTCACTTATGGTCAGATTTGATCGTTTTTTGTGTATGTCAGGGTTTTTTAACCAATGACTGTGCCTGTCATCATGATTTAAACAATACAACAGGATACAGGAAAATAAACACAGAACTTAAAAATAATTAATAATAAAGATTTTATACAGCTCTAAAAATCTGTTGATGAAGTGTTATTAAAAATCAGCTGGTAGAAATCTGAATGGCTGGAAATATTTTTACCTATCATCCACCTTGGTATGCAAAGAAGTTCATTTCAGGTATTGTGCATGTTCTGTGCTTTGTTATTTCAACAAGTAATTTCATACAAACATTTTTATTTTTATTTATTTACTATAATATTTACATAGAGTAAGTAAATTGATCGTATTTTTATGTCAAACTGTCAATTTGTAATTATTGCGAGTGAACGAGCATTTTCACACTCCACCTCTCTTAATAGGTGAATTGTGTGTAAAGAAAGCATGTTCTTGCTTCAATTTCTTGTTCTTGCTTCAATTTATTTATAAATTTGGACAGCTAAATGCTTTCCTAACCTTTTTTGTGGAACTGCATCTCAGTTGTCCGCTGACTGTGCATGCATCAAACGAAAATTTAGTGCCCTTTATAGTTAATGCAATCATCTTGCTTTAGATAGGGGATTCCCAAACTGGGTCACACAGAACAAACCGGGGAGGCACAAGGAAATACTTGTAATGGCTTAAAAATGTATCATTATTTTTCTCTTTATATTGTTTACTAGGGCTGCACGATTTGAAGAACAAATCAAGTTGCGATTTGCGGTTTAAAATGCGATTTATTATTATTTACTCATACAGAAAAACTACAGGTTTGTTGTTGTGGTTTTACCAGAATCAAAGGACCAAGTATAATTACAAACTATTCTAACACTGTTACTGTTTATTTAAAACCACTTAAATGTTGTGCAAACATGACAAATTAAGAAAATAACTACATTATTTTCAAAAGTTAAATTAACAAATAAAATAAAACTTAAACTTTTTAACTTTGCTCTTCTGAGACATGATTTGTTGCAGAGTTTAACTGCTTCTTTTTCAAATGGCGTTCTATGCTCATTCAATCACCACTTGTCGTGTTAAAATTCCCCCTACTGGTTAAACTATGCATCCAATGTAAAATGCACAGGAAGCAAACTGTCAAGGACTACGTGATGCTTATTACCATACTTGATAATCCTTTATCGAAATCATCGCAGCTGTTGCGATTTGAAAATCGCACCCTTTCAAATCGCGATTTCATTTAAAAAATGATCAGTTGTGCAGGCCTATTGTTCACTTATTTTACATGGATTTCACATGTCAGGCTCTTAAGCACCACTAATAAGTATCCAAGAGAGTATTGTATTGTACCATTGCATTGTGGAAAAATTTGCTCGCCTGATTTGCAAAAAAGTACCATTAGAAAACAGTTAAAAAAGGTTTGTTTAAAACCATTCTGCACTTTTGCCATTGAGTTTGTTTTTATTTTCAGAGTGTTGTTCTCCTTTAGATTGTTTATATTTGTTTGTTTATTCAAAGTTTGCATTCATTTTTATTGACAAAAAATAGAGTAACAGTGATGCTTGCCTTGCAATAATAATAATATTGTTTAAATCAAACAAGTATTTTAGATTTCTCAAGCCAAAAATGTGAATCCTTATTTAATGTGAAATTTACTCACCCTCATGTCATTTCAAACCAATACTGGTTTTCTTTAGAACACAAATTATTTTGCAGAATGTCCTGACTAGTCCTATCTAATACAGTGTCAAGACGCATTGCACCAAATCTGTATTGAGCTCTTTATTCACAATATCGCGGTATTAGTTTCTACTAAAGCTTTACATTATCTTAGACCGCTTTGGTAAATATAAGCCCAGACTCTCTTTGCTTTAGATGCAGTGAGGCTGAGAGTGAATTTGTAAGTGAAGTTGTACATGACTCTGCTTTAAGATTTTGGCAAGCTGTGTGTGATTTACTTTATACGTAGAACTGCAGTGCCTTAAGATGGAGTTTTGTCTCCATAACTTTACGCTTGTCTTATCCAAAACTTGTTGCAATGTGGATTTTGTTGTGGAAAAAAATGCAATGGAAAACTTTCTTGTGTTAGTCTGTCCATGTCAGGGAGACCACCTGTTTGGCCCAGCAGGTCCTGTTGTTAGCAGGTCAGATAAGTTTAACAGTTGTTCACATCTGAGAAAAGTGCGTAACAATAAAAATGTGATAGTGAATGTTTATAAATGCATTATTGGCAGCAGCCTAATAGAAATATTCAGTACATAGCACATGGCATTCAAAGTTTTAGATTTTTTTTTATTTTGATGTTTTTAATAAATTTGTTTTGGCATGCAGCATTAGTTTGTAAAGTAGCATATTTGAATTATTTTTGATGATGTACATATTGGAAAAAAAAATTCTTAAGAACAAACCAATTTTAGGCTACCGTGTAGTTTAAAAATGACATATTGCTCATTTATTATATTATGTATATTAAGTACTTGAAATGCCAATATTTAGTATAAACCCTTTTGAAATGCTGCGTGTTAACTGATATGGTCAGCTGAGTGTTTGTACACTGAAGGTGTTTTTGCTTACCAGTAATTCTACTGTTAAATAGGTCATGTTTCATGACTTCTCTAAAGCTCTCACAGTCAGAAACTGAAACGAGTGCTTCCATTTGGCAGTATGCTCTGTGTTGTACTGTTGAATCTATGGTGCAGTGTTTATGTTTACAAGTCTTGTTGTGTCTGTTAAGTCTAGGTGTACATGATATTTTTGTGGGTTTAAGGAGTACCAAATTTTTCTGTACTGTTTCTCTTTGGACTTTGTGTCATTTTGTCTCATTTATGTTCTTGCTCTCTTTCTCAATGGATTCTTTCAGCTGTGTTAAACGTTCTCATTAGAGCTATTGTTTTAGTAGCAGATGGAAATTTTCAGTAGGTGTTAGTCTGTACCTACTGTACTCTTTGATTCAGCATGGACAGTTTGTTTATTTTCATGAAAGGTACATTTGTTTAAACCAGTGGTTCTATTCGGATCACACACCCCTTTCACGTCTTTGACAGGTAAAGAAAAGTTTTCACTCTGTTACCTTAACTTTGATTATAGAGGAATCACATTTTAAATAAACCAAAAGCATCTTGCACATTAATATTTTCATTGTCGGGGAGGCAAGGGTCCACCAGCTCTTAAGAGTCATTTGTAGCATTTCGCGAAATTACATTTTCATTTTGAACAGCAAGCATTTTATTTGCAATGTGACCTTGGCAGTAAAAGTAATTATTCAAATAAAAATGTAAAAAATATAGTAAAATTCTGAAGATTGCGTTAACATTCTGTCCTGATTTAATAAATGAAGCTGTCTACAGTCGCAACTTTTAATGTATACTAACAGTGTAACCTGTTTTACGTTCTAAATTTTTTATGAATGCTGGGTAGTGATCTTCACACCAGGCACCGTTTATTTTGAATGTTGCACACAAGGCACCAAAGATGCTGTAAGTTTTGTCACTCGACACCTGAAGTGTGCGTGTGGCAGACAAGTGAAGTGTGCGTGTGTATTTTGGCTTACTTGTTGAGCTGTATTATTAACACAAGATGGATAATGTATAATGATACAGAATTTATGAACAAAAAATATACCAAAACTAACAAGTTCTAAATGGTGTTAAAATACTAAATGATATTAAGGATAGAAAATAAAGTGTGAAGTAAAGAAAACGCAAGTAACGCAAGTGTGTTGATGCAGGTAAAGGGCTTCAGACTAGCATTTGAGAGGGGTGACACTGTCCCTTTATTTGGTAGCACCAGAGTTGTAGGGTGCGTCATGATAAAGAAACGCATTCAGTGAAACTACATTCAAACAAATAAAAGGCATTAATAAATTCATTACAAATGAATACTGCTAATTTCTTGTTTATACATAAACATCTCTTTTAAAGGTATAGTTCACAGAAAATGAAAATTAATTACTCAACCTTATGCGTTTTACACTTGTAAGACCTTTGTTCATCTTCGGAACACATAGACAGTAATGCAAATACCACTTTCAAGGCCCAGAAAGGTGATAAAGTAGTGTTGTCAAAAATATTGATATTTCGATAATTATCAATACTGAAATATGTGAAACGGTACCAATACTCATTTCCCGAAGTATTGACACACTGATAGCAGTCTAGCTGTGGCACTTTCACTCTCTCCCTTCTCTCCAACAGCGAGTTGACACAGCACACGTGATCGCAGCGCCTGTCTTGTTTATTCGCTCCGTTTAAATAGCGTTAGTGAGTAAGATGCGAGTGCGGGGCCGCGACCGGCTTTGGTTGAGAAAGAACACAGCAGAAGTTCTGTCTGCAACTATTTAGATTTGAGGCAAATGAACACGGAAAGGCAAAAGACACAAGCGCGCCAATATACAAGCGTTGTTACAAAGCAGTGCTAACAACAGGTGCTAACACCACAATAAAAAAAAAAAAAAACTAACATTTTACACCCTTAATGTTGTGGCAGTTTTTTCCCATGGTATCGATATTTTTCAAGGTATTGTATTGAAGTTAGAAATTCCAGTATTGTGACAACACTATGATAAAGACATCGTTAAAATAGTCTACTGTTTTAACTGTGACTACAGTGTTTCAACCTTAATTTTATGAAGCCAGCAAAAATATATTATCAGTGCACACAAACAAAAATGACTTTTTTCAACTTTTTTCCTTGTTAATCTTCTACACAAGTTCACAAGAGTTTGTTTACACACAAAGACACACACACACACACACACACACTGTACATAAAACAATCTTCGTAAATATGTCTGCAGATGTAGACATCAAGGATTACTTGCAATTTTTCCTTTTAGGTTCTATGTCAGAACATCCATCAGAACCACATGCGTACTGGTGCTCTAGTGAACACACATTCGAGACTAACATGGAGAAGTAATTGTTGACTTAGGGCTGGGCGATAAAACGATAACGATATGTATCGCGATAGACACGTGCTCGATATCAATAAAAAATTTGTTCGATAAAACGTTCGATATTTTTTATTCTTCATCGGAAGAAAATCTGATCTGTCTGATCAAAAATGACGAAGCATTTTACGTTCTGTTCCGCGTTATCATCAAAACATGCCTCAAAACGCGGCGGCGCGTTTGTTGACCCCAGAGGGTTAACACACTTTTTCTGTTTATTTAGTGTGAAATGCTCCCACACCTTGGGTGACTTGGGTCGCACACGGATTTCTCTGCCTCCGCCATGTATCTTTCCTCTACCTCCGCTCGTTTGTTGTTTTATTTGTGCTCTGCTCTGTCTATGAGGCGCTGAACTCTGCTAGCATCAGTGCGCGAGAGAGACCGCGAGTGTGTTCACTCTGCTCTGCCTCAACTAAACATTGTTTTAATAAGAGAAGTAAAGAAGTAAAGGGTTTGCACACTGGACAAAACCGGACACATTGTTTTCTGTGAGGTTACACGCAGCCTCTTTGCCGTTCAGCCTGTCAGTGACATTCAACTCGGACTCCTGATGCTGCTTAAAATCCCGCCATGCCACAGTATTAAATTGCATAATATTTGTCCAAAGAATGGGGAAAGACAGGGTATCCATACAGAAAAAACCTTCAAAGGTTACTTAATTGTATCACAGCTAATGCTAATTTATAATTTACAAACTTATTTTTACACTTTAAATCTCTTTGCTTAAATTTTGTTGTTTCATTGCTATGTTTTGTTGTTATTGTTTTATTATGTTTTTGACACCAACAAGCAACACTTCTAATTTTGTTGTATGCAGAGCTGTACAATGACAATATAGTTACTCTATAAACAAAACTGTTAAATATGGGTTGCAAATAAATAACATGGCTGCAAGCAGCAGGGTGAAGCCCATTAACGGCACCCAAGGGAAATATTTGTGGACATTACTGATAATATGATTTGGAAATGCATTTAAAGAATATAGCTGCAAGCAGCAATTACGGGGTCAAGCCCATGAACGACACTTAGACAAACATTTGATGCTTGAGCAATGAGATTTTGTAATTTATTTTGTTTTGCAATTTGTTGATGTGCTGTATGAGAACGGAGTGGCCGATCGAAAATCTTTTTGTAACTTTGTCACGGATGTCTGTAGATTATGCATACCAAATTTTGTGCAAATCAGACAAGCGCAGTAGGAGTTTGAAAAAGTAGGTTTTTCAAAAATGTTTGGTAACAGGAAGTAGCCTTGAATATGACTATGATTTGAATATGATTAGGTATGAGAACTCTGCATGACCCAAAGACTCTAAAGAAAGAAGTTGCATAACAATATGTTATTGCAATCTTTTGTTATAAGCATTTTCATAAATTGTACTATATATTTTGCAGCTGGCCCCAAATTTTGTAGGTCACCTCAGAATATGGTGATGATGAACCATATAAAGTTTCGTAACAATATGCAATTGCGTTTGATACAGTGGGGCAAATAAGTATTTGACACACTGCCGATTTTTCAAGTTTTCCCACTTACAAAGAATGGAGAGATCTGTAATTTCCACCGTAGGTACACCTCAACTGTGAGAGACAGAATCTAAAAAAAATCCAGAAAATCACATTGTATGATTTTTAAATAATTAATTTCCATTTTATTGCAGGAAATGAGTATTTGATCACCTACCAACCAGCAAGAATTCTGTCTCTTACAGACCTGTTAGTTTGTCCTTAAGAAGCCCCCCTATCCTCCACTCATTACCTGTATTAATTGCACCTGTTTGAACTCATTACCTGTATAAAAGACACCTGTCCACACACTCAATCAATTAGACTCCGAACTCTCCACTATGGGCAAGACCAAAGAGCTGTCTAAGGACACTAGTGACAAAATTGCATGTCATCGCCATTGACAATCAAAGAGCATCTATTTTAAAATGCCGTCTAAATGCTGTTCTCTGCAATAAGAACATAAATGTTATATAAATGTTTAATTACATCTGGAAATTGGTATTTATTCATTTAGCAGACACTTTAATCCAACGCAGTTTACAAATGAGAGAGCATTTAACACTCAAAAAGCCTAGTCTACAAAACTACAGTTAAAAGTAGTAAGATAGCACAATGTGTTTCCAATTTAGTGAATTGCTTATTTGTACAAGTGCTTACATCTTTCAGGTATTTCTATTTACATCTTAAACAAAACACCATACCACATCTCCATTATGCACCCAGAATAACTTCAATAAATAAAACAAAGCTTGGGCATTTAAACATTAAATGACACATTGCACTATTCTGCACTGAACTGAATGAGTCCTGCACAGCAGCCACACATTTAACAATAATGATTAATAATAAGTTCTCTTTCAGTCAGTCACGTTTAACGTTACGTCAATGAACTGATGTATGGGGTCTCGCTTGAGAGCTCCATCACTTTTGAATAGAAACATGAAAATTGGCCCGAGAGGAAAGAGCCAATGAGCATTGGGCAAAGGATTTGGGAGCCGAATCACGCCTACCCGAAAGTGGGTATATAAAGCCAGCCGCAGCTCGCAGATTCAGATTTTTGCTTTGGAGCCAAATGTTTGCTGCTTGCGTTCATTTGTCTATCGCCTCTCCAGCGTCCGCTGCGGGTGACTGTGCAATCAGTGGTTCTCGCCGCTCCTGGTGGTGGTTCCCCTCAGCACTTTGGCAGACCTGGTTCTAAAAGAGCTTATTTCCTATAAAGAGCAAATTTCCATTCTAATGAGCTCTTATAGACGATGTGCGTCTTTTTAAAGACGTCTTTCTGTCCGTATGTTTCTGGATGTGTTGACTTCCTGACCATGTCTGTTAACCATGCTTACTGCATCACATGCCTGGGCAAGAAGCATGCAGTTGCGGTGTTCATGGTTGAGTTGTGCTCTCATTATGAGAGCATGCCCATCTCAAAGCTGCAGTCACAGATCTCTGTCCTTGAAAGATCGAGCCCTCTCTGCTGCTCCCCATTCTGTTGCACAAGGAGACCTTGGGGTCACTGTGGAGACTCCCAGCCGGTTCATTCCTTGCGGACCTCCAAGTCCTCTGCAGCATTGGCACTAGAGCTGTTGGGTGGTGGTACCCCCAATCCCCCCTCCCCCCCGCGGGACCCTTTATCACCTTCGCCGCTCCAGATGAGGACTGGATGTTGATCACTGCATCGGAGAGTGAAAATAAGAGGCGCATGGTTTTATGCAGGTATTTCAGTTCTGAAGTGGAAACCGATGCACAGATGGAGAAAGCTGATGAAGAAGATGCTATGCCCTCAACGTCGAATGGCATTTTCTTATCTGTGACATCAGTTGATATTTCAGATTCAGAATCTGACACAGACTGAATTATGTTCTATATTGTTTTTAGAACAAGTCCATAGAAGTTCATAGAAATGTCAGTTCATTTAGAACCAAATATTTGTATTGATGATTGGAAGTTGATTATTTTATACGATTGTTGTTAGTTGTGTTTTGAAAATGTTTTTGTCTCCTTTACAATATTCCACATTAAAAATAATGTCTCTTTTTATTTGGGCTACTTAAATTTATTTTGCGCTATCAAAATCGGAACGCTGCCTGTCCGAAGGGATACCAGGGATTTTGTGATCCCTGCTTTAGGTCATGAATGCATAAATAACATTTTCGGGGCTTAATGACACATTGCAGTCTAACAATACACCCAGGTTTTTAAATGTAAAAGATACCATGGTAGTATAATCATCTAGTGACAGGTTATAGTCTAGTCCCTTTGTTTAGACATATTGGTCCAATAATTAGTTACACTATTAAGTCTGATTAATATCATATCAAGCAGATTTAAAGCTGGGTATCGTCATATTTTGAATAATGTCTCCCAGAAGAAGCATGTACAAAGAGAAAAGCAGAGGGCCTAAAAGTCATCCATGTGGCACTCCATATTTGTCTTGTGATGTATATGACAATACTTAAAATGGTAATGGTTGGATAAATAGGACCTATATTATGCTAACACCAGACCACTAATTCCAACATATTTTTAAAGCCTGTCCAATAAAATAATCTGTAGTATGAAAAGCAGCACAAAGAACCAATAATATTCAGAGAGATTCAGCTGCAAATGAATGATAGAAGCTGGTCACTTGCAGCTTTGAGTCATGCTGTCTCTGTGCTATGATAGAGCCTAGGATCAAGCGTTTAGAGTACTAGAAAAAACCTACTTCTATCGTTTCTGTCACAACATGAAGTACATTTGAGATTATGATTCTTAGCATATGCTTATAATTTTTACCTGAACGATAATGTGAAATAGATTGACAGATCTTGATGTAACCTGCATTAGATGCGGCAGTGGTTTGACTACTGTCGGTAGAGAGCCTTGTTTTGTGTTTGCATAAATCTGCTCACAGCAAGTGGAGGCCATAACCAGTGTTTCCTGTTGTGACTGTTAAATAAACACAAAGCATGTGTTTATTTAATTCCCACATTTTTTGCTCTACAGTGTCAAATTGCGTTAATCTGGTTTGCTTCATGTTATTTTTGGATGGTTTTCTGTCATCATTGCAGTGTTTGATAATTGGTCATTCCTTCCTTCCTGACAGATGGAGAATGAGATGAAGAGGAGGAAGTACTCCACCAGTAGCAATGACTCTGACACAACTGACAGTGAGTAATACACAGATGGAGGAATGTTAATACAAAACTGCTTACTGTTGGAGGGACTAATGTGGGTTGTTACACAGCAGCTGTACAAATGTAAAACAGAATGAGAATATTTTAGATTGGAAATAAAAATGAGAATAAATGTTGAAAATTTATGAAAAAGGAAAAAAAAATTACAATTAATAAAATTATTAAACAATGATAATACAACGTTCAAAGCATTATCCTAAGCAAATGTTCTAAGATTATAGCAGCAGTCTCCCAGTAAGCACCCCAACAGGGCAACAGTGGCAAGAAACTCCAATGAAACTCCAACTCCAAGAAACTCCAGTTCTCCTCTGGCATGCTGCAGGCCGTAACTACAACTGGTTGAAAGAAAGGCTCAACTTAAATTATTTAAACATTTATACGGATGAAAACTATGGGTCGGATTTAGTGACATATCAGAGAAAGAGATAAATAAGGAGTGTGTCAGCGAGGATGGTGCCATGATGTTGATGATATAAAATGGAGGAAGGTTTCAACAGAGATGGTGGTAGTTGCATAAAGTTACTGATTGCAGCTGTGACAGCAAACTTCTGTTACAAGACGGAATGTATGTTGATGTGAAATGTCTAACTGAGGGGAAATTTACATAAAAATGAACAGGCAACCAAGCAGAGAAGAATTAAATAGCATATGTACAATTTAAAAAGAAGTCCATCACATTTTCCCCAGTGCGTTTGGGTGTCCCAGGCTATGACTGTAGACATCGTTCTACAGGGATGACCACCTGGCTGTACTGGAGCTTCGGTCGGCTTAATCTGTAGCTAACCCCGGTTTAACCACGCTTAATAAACCAAGCTGCAGATAGATCAGATAGTTTTGAACTCCCACGAGCCTGTGTGAGACCCGAATAGCATCAGGGAGACTATTCCAGAGTTTAGGAGCCAAGTGTGAAAATGCTCTGCCGTCTTTAGTGGACTTCGCAATTCTAGGTACAACCAGAGTTTTGTGAGCGTAAAATGTGCATTTACTTGTAGCATGACAGAAATAAGTACATAGGGGCTAACCGGTTTAATGCTTTATAAATAAGCAGCAGTACTTTGACCTGGATTTCAGACCTGGCTTTATGGCATGAAGAATTGTCCTGTTGGAAAAAACAATCTTTAGAGTTGGGGAACACCCTTAACAAAGACAAATTTGCCCAGTTCCAGCCTTGCTGAAGCACCCCCAGATTATCACAGATCCCCCACCAGATTTCACAGTAGGTGCGGGACACTTTGGCTTGTAGTTCTCTCCAGGTCTCCGTCTAACCATTAGACAACTAGGTGTTGGCCAAAGCTAAAAATTGGACTCATCAGAGATGACCTTACTCTGGTCCTCTACCGTTCAATCTTTATGGTCTTTTGCAAACCTCAGCCTGGCTCTTCTTTGCTTCTCATTGATAAAGGGCTTTTTTCTAGCTTTGCACAACTTAAGGACTTTAGGAGGCTGTATTAAACCTTCCTTACCATGCACCTCACCCAGCTGCCAATTGCCATTTTTTTTTGTAGGTCACTTGATTTTGTCCTATGGTTTTTGACTGACATTCAAATAAGTTGACTGTCATCTCGTATAGTGGTGAGTCATTTTCACCCTCTACCAGTTTGTAGTTTTGTTGTCCCCATTGTCTGCAGCTTGACTTTGTTCTTGTGAACCATTGACTTTGAAATTTTAGGATGGAAGCAACCTGATGCTTACTGTACCTTCTGCTAGTAAAGCCAGAGCTGAACCCTCCCTTTCCTCACTTAAAACTTTTCAACTCTTTTGGCATGGTTAATGGTTATTATTTGATTCTACTTACTTTTGTGGCTCTACTAGCACTATTTTTGCTATCCGGCTGGTCTTATTGCATGAGGATAGTGATGACCACAACGTGTTTTCTATACTTTTCCTCATTAAATAATATTTGGTTTAGGTGATCACTTGATCAGTACTTAATTAAGCAGAATGTGGTGTGCCTGTGTTGGAATTAAACAGACACTGGAATAGAATGGCTGCCATAAATGTAGAGATGCTGATTTAAGAAAAATTTGGAGTGGTCTCTTTATTTTTTCTGTATATATAGTCATGGCCAAAAATGTCGGCACCCTTGCAATTCTGTCAGAAAATGCAATACTTCTCTTAGAAAATTATATCAGTTGCATGTTTTGGTATTCACATGCTTGTTTTTTTTGTTTGCACTGGAACAACACTAAAAAACAGAGAAGTCAAACTTGATAAAAGTTCTTGCAGAACTCAAAAATGTACGTTTACAGCCCATGGCACTGCAGCTAACCTCTCTGGACATAGAGGGAAGAGCAAAATTAATGACAAATTACAAAAATTACTTTTTTAAAATGAGAAGAAATGTTTGAATGGTGGATAAAGAACCCTGATTAACTTCCAAACAAACTCAAGTTGATCTGCAGATGCAGGGTACAACAGTGTCAGCGCACACTATCTGTCACCATCTAAATAAAAAGGGACGCTATGGTAAGAGACCCAGGAGGACACCACTGCTGACACAAAGGCATAAAAAAGCAAGACTGGAGTTTGCCAAAACTTATGTGAGAAAACCTTAATCCTTCTAGGAGAACGTACTGTGGACAGATGAGACAAAAGTAGAGCTTTTTGTTAAAGGACATCATGGCACTGTTTACAGAAAAAGAAAAGAGACCTTTAAAGAAAGAACACAGTCCCTACAGTCAAACATGGTGGAGGTTCAAAGATGTTTTGGGGTTGCTTTGCTGCTTCTGGCACTGGATGCCTAATTGTGTGAACGGTATCATGAAATCTAAAGATTACCAAAGAATTTTGGGGCGCAACATAAATTGTTGGCCAGTGTCAGAAAGCTGTGTCTCCACCAGAGGTCATGGGTCTTCCAGCAGGACAATGACCCGAACACACTTCAAAAAACACATTTAAAAATGGTTACAAACAAAAAGTGCTGGAGAGTTCCGAAATGGCCAGCAATGAGTCCAGTTCTGAATCCCATAGAACACCTGTGGAGAGATCTCAAACCAGCAGTTGGGAGGAGACTGAAAATCAGAATGACCTGGAGCAGTTTGCAAAAGAAGAGTGGTCCAAAATTCCAGTGATCCATTCATGGTTACAGGAAGCGATTGATTTCAGTTATTTTTTCCAAAGTTTTGTCCAAAGTTAGGGGTGCCAATAATTTTGTCCAGTGCATTTTCTGGCCATTTTTTTTTTCAGTGCATTTTACATTTCTGTGTGGAATTGTATCAGATTTGACTTTTCTTCTTTGTTTTTTTGTGTTGTTCCAATGCAAACAAAAAAATAAACGTGAGTACCAAAACATTTGCAACTGCAAAAATTTTCTGAGAGAAGGGTTGCATTTTCTTAATAAATTGCAAGGGTGCAGATTGGCTATAGCAGGTATCGCCACTATCAAGCATTAAAATGTTGTAGTCCTGGTAATTGTAACTGTGTACGGCTGATGTTATTGCCTCCTTATGATTTATTGCTTCATTGTTTTCCTTACCTTGTAAGTCACTTTGGATAAAAGCATCTGCTAAATGTAAATGTATACGTGTGTGTGTCTCTCAGTGTGTAGGTTTGTTGATGTTTGTTGGTATTTGTCCGATTATATGAAACATGTTAGTTCAACATTTTAAATCAAAAATAGAATGTCACTATTTGTTGTTATTTGTTTGTGTTTGTTGTATCAGTGCGAACACCTGCCTCTTGATTTTGCATTGGATTATGTGTATGATTGTTTTCTGCCTGCCCTGACTTCTGCCTGCCTTCTCGTTTGTGATTTTTGCCTTACCCTTTTTGCTCTGTTTTCTGGTGTTAGACCAATTGCCTGTTTGACCAATCTGTAAAAAAAAGCTGCTCATGGATCCACATGCCTCTGAGTCTTCGTTACAGTACCTCAATGGAATTTATTTGAAAAAGGAAAGAAAATCATGTCTTTCACCACATTCAGAATGAACTGATTTCCTCTTGCTCAGCATACTTTCACATGGTCCAGGTGATTTCTACATGCTCAGTTTGTCTGCATGTGAAGGACAAATTGCTTGTCAGATGTAGATGGAAAATTCCAAAAATTTTGAATTTTGTGCATAGATGCAGAATTGTTTGGGAATGCACTGCAGTGCATCTTAGCACTCTAGTGTTTGGGGTTAGACAACATTAGTCATGACTAAGGATGGGCATGACTACCAGAGTACTTAAGTACTCAGACTTGACAGTGACAATCCATCATAAAACCAGTGATTACATGGGTTTAACTTGTTATGGTGGCATTTTGGGTGTGATTGGTTAGTGTTGTGAGAGCGTGTGGTCAAAAATCAAGACCAGAATACTTTAAACTAAAGAATACTAAAGGCTTTAAACCTAGCTGAAGTTCACTTGCATTTTATAAATGCAAATATAATATTACACCTTGACGCACCTATCCTGCCCCTGCTCATGCCCCACCCATCAGTACTTGAGTACTTATTTATCAGACCAATCAATCAATCAATTAAAGAAAAATAAAAAATTAAAATGATCAATCAGTGTTATCAGCTCTTAGTTTTTATCTAAGAAAGTCACAAATTGCCACGAATTGAACTGGCGTCCTGATTGAGCCTGGTTTCTCCCAGGGTTTTTTCTTCATTTATACATCATTGGAGCTTTGGTTCCTTGCCACTGTCGCACGGTTGGCTTGCTTACTGGGAGACTGCTGACATTTAACTTGGTTTAGTTTTGTGAATTGTTAATATTGCTTTTATCATAATGATCTGACTACAGTCCTAAAGACTTTACTATTTTGCTATTTCTTTGTCTCTTTCTCTTTCATTAGGCAATGTTCAGATATTTTATGGTATTATTGCAAATCCCTTACACCCTTGTCCTATAAAATTGTATCTTCTTTCTATGCGCCATCTCCATGTAAGCTGGAATGGCATATCTTGCTTAATATGGTACCTGTCATCTATCATGTCAGTTGACTAAATGTTGAATAGTCTCAGAAGTACATACTGTTTAAGAAGGCAGTCTAAATGCATTACCCTGCCATAGGCCACTGAGAGAGGTACGAGCCTTCACACACACACAATGACAGGTATTTCTGATGCACTGCCATTTATTCAAATTGTCCAAATGTGTTGTATTTACCAGTTCAGCCAACTTTATATTTATAGTCGAACTAAACTCTATCATTAAACTCTTAAGTATCATTAATGAGTTTTGATAATATACATCTTATAATTAAAAAATTGCAAAAATACCACATTCTGTATTGTGTTCCATATGTTTGATTTTTTTTTT
>JAZGTJ010012916.1:0-15464 GCA_036877575.1 Botia almorhae
GTGCCGCAGCGAGCAAGGAAATTGTAAATAAAAGAGGAAAAGTCAGCTCGCCAGTATGGCAGTTTTTTGGATATTATAAGTCTGACCGTAGTCAGACCAATGTTGTCTGCAAATTATGCAAGACCGTCGTCCCCGCCAAGACTGGTAATACCACGAACTTGATGTACCACCTTAGCCGCGCTCACCCTTTGGAGCCAGATGCCTTGANNNNATTATGATCAGAGGAAGGTTAAGTTTAAAATAAAAATGTTTAAATGTAATATATTTTTCTCCTGGTCCTTATTTTAATTGGGTCATAAAAAATATCGATAATTATCGATATCGACCGATATGAAACACTGATATTGTGATACAGTTTTCAGCCATATCGCCCAGCCCTAGCACAAACCCTTTAAAAGCATTATAAATGGGCCATTACATAATTTTCTTAACTTAGTCTTGATCAAATGTTAGTAATAAAGCAGGTAGCCGTTCGGGCAGGCACTTCAGATTTTGGTAGCCCAAAAATGAATTTAAGAAGCCCATATAAAAAAAATACATAATTTTTAATGTACAATATTGTAAAGAAGACAAAACATCAATCAAAAACTTTTCATAACACAAATAATGTATAAAAAAAGCCATGTAAAATAATCAAATTCTCATCAATCATCAATACAAATATTTTCTGAAATGTCTATGAACTTGTAAAAACAATATAGAACATAATTCAGTCTGTGTCAGATTCTGAATCTGAATCTGAAATATCAACTGAAGTCACAGATCAGAAAATGGCATTTGACGTTGAGAGCATATCATCTCCATCTAGCATTCTCCATCTGTGCATTGGTCTCCACTTCAGAACTGAAATACCTGCATAAATCCATGCACCTCTTTTTTTCACACACGAGCAATTATCTTGTTTATTCTTGCTGCGAGAGATTTAAATTGTGACGTGAGAATAGTAATGACTGACAGGACGAGCGTCACTGATACACAGTTCACGTGATCGCAAATTAAAAGTGAAAGTTGAAAGCGAGCGCACTTTTAAACGCAATTTCAATACCTCACATATTGATAGTGGTTCCCCGATGCCCGAAAATTACATACAACATAATTACCCGACCAAATTTGTGAGAGAATGCAAAAGCATTGCAATATATTTTTCCCCCTCATAAGAAAACATCGGGCTAGCGATTTTGTGAGCGCTGTAAAATGTAGTGTAATTTAGCTTCTGTCTGACCTTCAGAATTAAATGAGTTTTATGTCAGATTTAGAAGAGGGGGTGAAATTTGATTGTTCATGATATGATTCACTGGTCATGTAGAGTGCCTTGGAAAACTGACCATGACTGATGTTTTAGAAATGAAATCATACCGGTATTCACATACCATAACAGTTATGGACTGAAGGTCATATGAGGCATTAGCGCTCAGTCAGACCAATGTCTTCTGAGGAGGTCTCATTGTCTAGTTTGCATGCTTAATGTCTTACATTTTCCCTGTAACACGTTTTGTGCTGTGCCTCCAGTGACTGTCTGTACTGGAGAAATTTATTGACATTCATCTCACGATTCACACTGTCACATTAATAAATATTAAAAAGGAACACTTATTAGTTATTGTGCTTCTCTGCATTCTGTGGAATGTTTGCTGTAAATTAGTTACAGGCTGATGAGAGGAAAATAAAATGTCATTTTGTTTGAAATACTGAAAATCAGACATTACCATGAGTCACACGCATACACTGTCAAATAAACTTGAGCTTGTATGTCTGTGATGTGTTCTTCACACAGGAAGTGGATCTGATCCGTGAGCAGGTGCAGAAACTGGTGTCTCTGCCCATGTGGATGTGTCTACTGGAGGTGAATACAGACCATTACACTTGTCATCTGTACAAGTAAAATCCAGAGTTGTTTTATATAGAGCACCATTTGTATATTTGATAAACAAGCAACTTGTTTGTGTAGACCGATATATACCTATATATATATATATACCAAATATATATATAGCCCGATATATACCAAAGTGTTCAGACTCTCTCATGCCCACTTCCTGCTTTAAAGATATGTGAGTGTAAACAAGTGTTTAGTAAAGACACAGTGCAGGTCACATGTCTGGATCTTCTGCTCTGCAAACTTCAGATGCTGCCTTTTGTGTCTGTCATTTTTTGACCAATAACTGATCCACTGACAGCAGCAAATGGGCATAAAATGACATAGAGACATGGAGGGTATTCACACTTGAGTTAAATGTCTTTCAGTCACTTTTCGAATAAAAATATTTGTGTTTTGGAAAATTAGATCTGAATGCTTTTAAAAATCACATCTTTGAAAACATTGTGTATTTTTCTCCTTTGTCATAAATCATCACTTACTGTGGATTATTCAGACCAGATTGCAACAGGAATTGAAGAAAGTCCCAAAACTGCAGAAATTTTGGAATCTTATTAAAAAGAATTATGAGAAGATGGACTCAAAGGAAAAGGAACAGTAAGACGTCTGATCACACATTCTACAGCTGATCACACATTCTAAACCACATTCAATTCAGTTTTGTTTCTATGGTGCTTGAAAAGGTAGAAACGAGAAAAATGAGTAACACTATAGAATGAGGTTGTATTTGTTAACATTTGTGTAACATTAAATTAGCTAACATGAACTAACAATGATCAATGCAGTTTTTCAACATTTATCTGTTAATGCTGGAAATACAAATTCAGTATGAATTCAAATGTATTTACATAGCACTTTTCACAGTGCTGCATTGTTGCAAAGCCACTTTACATATGAATAAAGAAAGCACAAAAGGAAAATTGTAACGTATAGAAAACTACATAAAAATGACAAGTAATATTATAGTATGTTAATGTCTATAGGTTTGTAATTTATCCATCGTAGTCATAGAAATATTAGGAAAATGTATGTCTAAATATACAGTATATATGCCCACAACCCCCAGTGAGCAAGCCAAGGATGACTGACTGGTACATCATCGTTGATAAATCATTACACTTTGCTTGGTTTTATCACAGGGCTACAAAGGAACGAACCTTCCTCGCTGCTCTCATAAAGAAATTTCTGCAGGTTCTTATGTCCATCCCACCATCAGGTAAACACTTCAACAGTCATGATTATGTAAAATTTTGTATGAAAATGTTTATTTTATTCTATTTCATATTGTTCTCATAAGAGGAATTCTAAAATAAATGAGATCTTAACATCATTAGATGATTGACCAGTATTGTGTTGACCAATAACCCTGATTGGCTGATTAACAAACGTCTCCCCTCTGTTCTCAAATCCTCATAACTAGTGTTTATGAGGCATAAACCGCCTCATAAATCGTGTTTTAGTGCATTGACTCAATACTGCACAATGTTATGTTTAAATTCATATATATCATTCTCTAACACTGGATTGTATTTGCACACACCTCTCAGGAATACTTGTTATTGGTCAATTGCAGCATTCTATATGAGCATTAATATATTATTATATATTATATGAGCACTAATCTTTATAATTGACAGTTGCATTCATTTAGAATTAAATAAAAACAAAAAACTCCAGTAAATGTCCATGTATTTGTATTTATTTAGAAGTGGCCATGTAATAGGCAGGGAAATGTACCATCATCATCATTGCAAAACATTACCTTCGGGTTGATACAAGGGTTTATTTTATTTTAATGACCCAGCTGACTGGGACTTTATTCACAGCGTCTTACAGCACACATATATCAGATGTGTCACGTATAGTTAGATATTTTTGGCATATATTATTGGTGTATATTAGGCACTGACTCACTACTCCACTAACCAAGCCAACCTGTTCATGAGCCCAGCATGCGCGGTTCTTAAAACCATCATAGTATGGCCACTGTCTCGCTATCTGGCCCTGTCTGGTGCTGATGCAGATCTCTGCCAGTCTGTGTTGTGTGTGTTATTTGGGCAGTAATGTGTGTGTTTGTGGTGTTCCTTCAGGTCCAGTCTCCGTTGAGAAAGTTCATTACTGTGAGAGATTCATTGAGTTTATGATTGACCTGGAGGTAAGTTGCATTTAATGGCTTTTAAAAATGAATTCCATCATTTACTTTCATTTTTCATTTGAATTGTTATGTGGAACACAAAAAATGTTCTTCATGTGCAAAGTTTAGAAGTCACTTTTCCTTATTGGAAAGGTTGACCCCCAGTCGGCGACGTCTAGATATCTGTAAAATCTGTTGTAGCATCTGCGACATTGTCTCTGATGTGCAGTTTGGCCTCTGGCAGACCAGTGATGGACTAGTTGCCCACTTAAACTCACTTAAAAGGTGACTTTAAAAGGTGATGGACTGAAGTCGTGTAGTGTGTGTCCAGCATAAGGTCAATTTTGGGTGTTAGTATGTGTTTTTTTAAACTGAATCTTAGAACACATTATTCCAGGTTCAGATTACACTATTTTGGCGCGATACTTTTGATGTGGGGTGTTGTTGTAATTCATAAATTACCACACAATGGCTGTCGGCAAGAATCGATTGTTTTGTATAGATGTATAGACAGACAACTGACACTATTTGTTTGACGCTTTATGATGTCCTGACAGAAAGGCTAGCATGTTTAATTTTTTTGGTCATTCAAGGTGGGTTTTATTACATTTGTGACATTGACCAATAGGAGGTCACTCGCTAGTTCTGGCTTCTCGATAGCAGCATGCATATGATTAAAGAAAGCAATGTTTGGTCAGGAACAACATATTTTGGCATGTAAGAGTTTACAAGTCAAACTCCCACAATCTGACACCGTGACTTGTATCAGACAAAAATATATTGTGTAGTAACAACGATTATTGATACTGTGCTAATACTACATAAATGATAGTATTGTGACTAATTCAGCACCAGTATGTGGTTAACGTGTCATCATAATAGGTGGTGCTATTGCATCTGTTTAACATTTTGCCTTAAGAGCAACAATGCTTATAAACTCTTGCTGTGCCTCTACATTCATAACACTTGTGATTCATTAGCCTAAAAAACTAAATTCAAGATGATGAACTGATGGCATAACTTATATAGTTTTATTTCAATAGATTCCATGATACTGTTACTGTAAATTCTTTTTCCATAAGCGTGTAGTGGAAATATGATACTGTGTTGGCTCTAGTATAAATATGCCATCAGTGTTGTTCAGCTTCAGTTTCTTCATCCTGGAAGCACATGAACACTGCACAATTGACATAATTCCTTTACCTGACACACACATTCTAGGTCTTGAGGTATTTACTAACATGCTGCTGAGTTGAAGCTGCATTCTGGTTTTTGGGGGATCATTTCCTGCTGCTCTGAGTGCTGCTCTCACTTCATTCTTAAACATTTGACCCGAATACTTAAATCTCTCATCTGCACACAGATCACTCCCATGATTGATATAATGCAACATTTTCTCTTCTTCAAACTGCTATTTGTTCAAATAGTTTTTCATCTTTATTCTCTTAAACAGCAAGTAAAGAACGTGAGCTTAAAGCTGCAGTCTGTAACGTTTTGGTCTCTATTGCCATCTCTGTTAGAAATTGCAGGTTACTTTGCGTGCTTTTCTTTATGCATGTCAAATGAACATGTCAAAAGTCAAATGGACATGTCAAAAGTCAAATGAAGCCAAACTGACATTTCCTGGGAAATCGGACCAGTCATCTCAAATTGTAAATTATTATTATAAACTTATGAATAAGGGTAAGGTAAGGAGACCATTTCAAACACTGATATAATATGTATTTGCTAAAATTTTTGTTTTAAACAAAAAAGGTTATGCATTGCAGCTTTAGTTCCATTACAACAAAAGTCCTGTTATTTTGAACCTGCTTGTGTGGTTTTCAGGCTCTTCTCCCGACTCGTCGCTGGTTCAACACTGTGCTGGATGATGTTCATCTGGTGGTGAACTGTCAGCTGTCCAACCTCACCAGCAGAGAGAAGGAGGGTCACCTGTTCTGCCAGGTACAAATCACAAACACCAGTGATGAGTGGGCCTGTTATTGCATAAACTGTTTAAATGTGATTATTGTATTTAGCTCCTTCCCCACCATTTGAGACCACACTTACCTGCCATTGATGTAAATTTTGGGAAAGATATAACTGCAGCGTGGAGATCTTCAAATGGGGTGGGAATCTCCAAAATGGGCATCCTTCCATTATCAGATAGCAGGGACATTTTGTTATTTTCATAACTCAGATAGTAATCAGGTGATGAAAGAAAATGAATAAATAAATACTGTCACCAAAATTTAATGTTTTCGTTCTCAGGACGGCATGGACCTCCTAGTTATTGTAAACTACTTGGGTAACATTTCTGGGGGCACTGTGCCCAAGTGTTCATATATTTGTAGAGGAGGGAATACTGGGGCCGTCATAGTTTTGTGAAATTATCAAAATGTTGGCGGGGAAAGACTTAATAGAGGTGTTTGGGTGAGGTTCTTGTAGTAATGTTTTTTTTTTTGTGTTGTCGTTTGAAGCTTTTGGACATGTTGAAGTTCTACACTGGCTTTGAGATCAATGATCAGACTGGAAATGCTCTGACGCAGAAGGAGATGACCACGCTGCACTACGACAGAATCACCTCTCTGCAGGTAACACAACTGCCCACCCTGTCTGTCTTCTGTCTCATCTGTATTACTGAATCGGGGCACCGTGTGGTAATGGAGTTATAGATAACTGGAAGCCTTGTGTATGTTTATTTGTCCAGAGAGCTGCGTTTGCTCATTTTTCCGAACTGAATGACTTTGCCTTGTCAAATGTGGCAGCCGTGGACACCCGTGAATCCCTCACCAAACACTTTGGTCATCTCAGGTGAGACACGAGTGGCCTACGTGAGGTCAAGCTAAATGTTTCATCTGATGTCACAATTATCTTACCAATGAAATATACATGCTAGATCTGAGCGTGTATCTTGTTCTCAGAGTAATGAAAGAATCTTGTATTTAGAAATTGCTGTGTATTTTGTGTTTTACATCTACAGTTATGTACAAAAGTCCATCACCAGTCTAATTGTTTTAGACCATTGGCCTCTTTAAGATACAAACAAAAATATAGGAAATATATACACAAAATAAAAACATTTCGGAACAAAATGGCTTTCTGAAGCAGAAATCAGTATTTCATTAGACTTTCTCGGCACTAAGCACATCCTGAACTTGTTTCGGAGACTGTCCTGAAGTCAGTAGATTAGGATTAAAAGGGAGTCAGTTCCTGCTATTGCTCAAATTTAAGGGAAGCTCACACTAAATACTTGCCACTAGACTATAGAAGCTGTTTTTTTTTTAATACCTCACACAAATGTCCTGTATTTTCTAGTTGTATTCTAATAGAGACTGATAAACAATTATTTATGGTCATTATATTGTTGCTTAAGCATAACTGCTAAAATCTAATAGTGGTCTAAGACTTTTGTACTTTGTACATGTATTAGTCCTGAGCCGAACAACTTTCACCCTGACACTCCTTGGCTTCACTCAACACCCACCATTGTGTATTTTCTAAAAAGCATGAACTTTTAAATACTGCTCTTAGGGGATTTATGGGATTGTCACCAAATTTGGCACATATTATGGCAAGACATTGAAGATGATAGAGCCTGTCATTGCTGCTTGCAGCCGTATTCGCATTTGTACATGCCAGTGTAACTGACTCATTTGTGCAGTTCCAACACCCTCCACCGGGTGTCAGCGTACCTGTGTCTCCTGCCTGAGCTGCCTGAAGGAGAGGAGACAACCTACGATAAAGAATTCCTGCTGGAGCTGCTGGTAATTTCATCACTAATCACATATACATTCCGCTTTAAACCCTAATGAGCTCCCTACATAGAAAGCATCAAAAATTCCCTTCATTGTAATTTTCATATTTTGATAACTCTGACATCTGCAATTAAAAAAAATTAACTGCTTGGCCTTTTAATAAACTTTTGACACTCAGCTGCTTGACATTTTTTGCATTTTGTATATTGCTGTGGCTAATAGCAGAGAAAGCTTTTTTTTCTAAAGCCAAAGATTGGACAAAGACATTATGCACTGAGATTAATGACGAGACAATATTACATTAATAGCTAATTTACATGCACACTTGCATTGGTCAGGGGTGCGAATTACAATTACAAGTTATAATAAATCACCTTTGGTGTTGTCTGTTAAAATGATGGAACTTCAGATTCTTCTGTCACTGCTAAAAAAAATTCAGTCAGTATAAGGAAAAATATGCAGTTATTACGACCTCTGGACATTATAAATGACCTTAGAAACACTTTATAGTTCAAGGTTTCAGTACACAGTAGTAGACAAATCACATGTATACTTCAGAAGAAGGCAATCCCATAATGCATTGCAGTTGCCTTGTTACTGGAGCCAGTGTCACACTAGTAATTTGCGGTCAGCGTTTCTTTCAGTTGTCAGAATCTGGTTATCTGCATGTGCCGCAGGCAACAATAGAGTTGCAGGTCAGGTCAGGTGCATTAACGTTAACCAAAATAAACGCTGGACACATTCCTGATGAATTCATTTCTCCAAGCTGTAGGACAGCCTAGCTCGCCTCCTAGCTTTGCTTATTTGATGTATAAGCAGTAAGATAATGAAGTGGATTTATATTAGTAGAAAGTACAGGAAAATTTAATACATCAAACAAATCGTTACTAATGCAGTGGTGTGCTTTTTATAACACTCCTGCAAGAGCTTTAGACTGTGGGATATACACTGAAGCATTAAGGAGAAAGCGTTCACACACACACACCCTAGAGGAGTATAAACAATATCACTCAACAACAGCTTGCTAAGCTCTTGATCACTTTAAACCTTAATTTTAATTGAACTGCACATAGCCATCTACAAACAAAATTACAAACCCCATTGCAAATCAAAATTATATAAACAAAACTGACCTAAACTCAGTATGAAAACTATGCAAAGACACACACTCATGCCTAGTGTCATTGTCAATTTGTGGACTGAACTTTAAGACTAAAACTGACTGAAACATCTGTCACTCAGCTCTGCTTGGGCTTGTTTGGTGTGTTTGCGTGCGTGCATGCGTAAGTGGGTTGTGACTTCAGTTTCTTACCATCACACAGTCGCTTTCACACAAACAAGCAGAAGTGATATGCTGAGCATCATTTAGGCACTTCTGGCTAACAGAAGAGACAAGAGAATATGCAGTAATGTCACTAAGAGGGGGGTTTATACACAGAACCAGTTTATACACTGAAATCAGCTGAAGTTCATGGCATCTGGATTCGTTAATGGTTCTGAATCATCTCTATTCTAACAATGATGTAAACTGAGCACTAGATTAAACTCTGACTTCCATTGCTATTGCCATGACGATTTGTCTTAAATTAAGACCAGTGAAGTTGTCATAACATTCAGGCATAAGATGCATGGTTTTCCACAATTAATACACTTGTGCAAGTACATTTCTCCCTTTACTGTGCTGCAAGTCTTTTACATGCTACATTTAAATTTAAAGGCGCTTTCAGACACATCATCAACACGTGCCACAGGCAACTACACCCAAGAGCAAGCACATTTCAGGATAATTCATAAATGCATTAAACGGAATAGTTCACCCACAACTGAAAATTTGCTGGTAATTTGCAGGGCATCCAAGATGTAGGTGACTTTATGAAACCATAAAGAAGACTATTAGTTAAAACCTATTTACTTGGAGATTTAAAAAAAACAAGTTATCACCATTTCAGATGGCCTGAGGGTGAGGCTAACTTTATACGAGTGAAATTTGCCATTAGTTTGTCAGTTTTTTTTTTTTTTTGTCACTTAATTCTGTATTTTTGGGTTTTGTTGTTAAGATATGCCCCCTATAAAAAGTTCATGAGGTTTGACTCGCAATGTTACACTATGATGTATGTAACCTACATTTTGGCCATCTGCTGTGTTTGAAGGGTAAACAGTACTGGCTGAGGTGATATGTCCTGTGGGCAGATGATTTAGTGTGTGGTGAAGAAGGCCGAGAGTGAACAAACCTCACGAAACTCTCTTTGTCTCCCACTCGCTCTCTTGTTTCTCCTCAGGTATCTCATCATGAGAGGCGAATCTCTCAGATCGAGCAGCTCAACCAGATGCCTCTGTACCCCACTGAGAAGATTATCTGGGATGAGAACATTGTTCCCACTGAGTATTATTCTGGAGAAGGTGGCCATTTGTGCATCTGTGTTAGCCACATAGTGATAACATTTGTGTTAATGGCATAATTATAAAACAACTGCCAGAACTATTGTAGTCCTTTAAAGTTTTTGTGTGCAGTAAACACATTTATTCTGTAAAATATCTAACTATCCTGTGTTGCATTATGTCTGAAGGTTGTTTGGCTCTTCCAAAGCTGAACCTGCAGTTTTTGACCCTGCATGACTACCTTTTAAGAAACTTCAACCTCTTCCGCCTGGAGTCCACCTATGAAATCCGCCAGGATATCGAGGACGTTGTGTTACGAATGAAGCCATGGTTGGTTTGAAGAGTGATGCATTTTATTCTAATAATAACACCAGTTTGATTTGTATGTTTTAAATGGACTTCTAAAGGTTTATGCCTGTGACTCACTGAAGGTTTCAATGCAACTTGGATGGATAATTCAATATTTATGTAATTTGTGATTGTATTATAAGTTGATCTGTTCTTTATTTTTTACTGTGTTTGTATTGCACTGAGGTTGAATGCTGTTTCTGCTGAACTGATGTCCAGTGGTGTTTGACTTGAGCTGATGTCAAGAGGTGTTTAATTACAGGATGTTGGGTGGCGTTTGCGTTGAGCTGATGCCGTTGCGTTTGCGTTGAGCTGATGTTGAGAGCCGTTTAATTAATGGATGTTCGGTGGTGTTGAGCCGATGTCTCCTGAGTGGTGTGTGCATGGAGCCGATGTCTCCTGAGTGGTATTTGCAAGGCTTGCAAAATCGCTAGCCCGAAGGCTATCGTCATCTAGTTGGGCTACCAAAATGTATTTCTTTCTGCCCGTAAGGCTATTTTATAAGGAGGAAAATATATTGCAGTGCTTTTGCATTCTTCCACAAATTTGGTTGGGTAATTGTTGTATGTAATTTTCGGGCATCGGGGAGCCACTATCAATATGTTGGCTATTGAAATCGCATTTGAATGTGCGCTCGCTTTCAACCTTCACTTTGCAATCACGCGAACTGTGTATCAGTGATGCTCGTCTTGTCAGTCATAACTGTCCTCACGTGGCAAGTGTAATCCCCCGGAACAAGCTTAAACATGATAGAGATTGCATGCGCTGTGTAGAGAATTGCAAAAATCGCTGCTAGTTGTGTGTGCGTGTGTGAAAATAAGAGGGGCATGAATTTACACAGGTATTTTAGTTCTGAAGTGGAGACCGATGCACAGATGAAGAAAGTTGATGGAGATGCTATGCCCTCATCGTTGAGTGGCATTTTCTGATCTGTGATTTCAGATTCAGAATCTGACACAGACTGAATTATGTTCTATATTGTTTTTACAAGTTCATAGAAATTTCAGTTCAGTTAGAACCAAATATTTGTATTGATGATTGTAAGTTGATTATTTTTTACGATTGCTGTTGTGTTTTAGAAATGTTTTTGGTTGATGTTTTGTCTCCTTGACAATATTCTTAGTTTTTACAATATTTAAAAATGTCTTTTTTTTATTTAGGCTACTTAAATTCATTTCAGGCTACCAAAATCTGAAGAGTGCCTGCCCAAAGGGCTACCAGGGATTTTGAAATTTTGCGAGCCCTGGTTTGACTGTCAAGAGGTGTTTAATTAATGGGTGCTGGGTGGTGGTTGCGTTGAGCTGAGGTCCAGTGTCGTTTGACTAGAGCTGATGTTGAGAAACGTTTAATTAATGGATGTTCAGTGGTGTTTAATAGCGTTCGACGGGAGCTGGTGCCCGGTGGCGTTTAATTAATGGCTGTTGGGTGGTGTTTGCGTTGGGGCCGATGCCCAGTAGTGTTTGACCAGGGCCGATGCCCAGTGATGTTTGCCTTGTGCTGATGTTGAGTGGTGCTTTGAGCTGATGTGGAGTGATGTTTGTTTCACAGGCAGTCTGAGTATGGAGGAGTCGTGTTTGGTGGCTGGGCCAGAATGGCACAAACCATCGTTTCATTTTCTATTGTGGAAGTAGCAAAGCCAAACATCGGAGAGAACTGGCCCGCTCGTGTGCGTGCAGACGTCACAATTAACCTCAATGTCCGCGATCACATCAAAAATGAGTGGGAGGGTAAGAATTTGTCTCCTCTGTGATGCTGTTTATAAGTGGTCTGTAGACCATAAAGCGTAACAATTACTCTAGTCCTTTAATCTAAAGTACAGAAAAAGTTTGACATGTAACTCATAAATGATATTGTGTGGATTATGAGATGTGCTAGTATTGTTCTGGACCTGCCAAAATTTCCAGATTTTGTACCTAAATGGACAGTTTACAGTTGGACAGAAAAATTCTCTTATAATTTACTCACCTCATGTCATCCCAGTGTATGTGTATGACTTCCTTTTCTCTGCTGAACAAAGACAAAGATTTTTATAAATATTTGTCATCACTTTGTCTTCATATGGGATCATCTGAAAACCACATACATCCATCATAAAAGTAATCCTTATCACTCCAGTGCCTTAATAAATGTCTTGTCTTTTAGGGCTGCGAAAGCATGACGTGTGCTTTTTGATAACGGTGCGGCCCAACCTGCTTTACGGTACACGCTTTGACCGCCGGCAGCCATTTGTGGATCAGGCTGGTCTGGTATATGTGAGAGGCTGTGAGGTGCAGGGTATGCTGGATGATAAGGGACGAGTCATAGAGGAAGGCAAGAGCTCATGACAGAGGACTGCACACTTGGGGCTTAAACACACTTAAGCACACAGACAGTGGCACAAACTGTGCCATTAATTTGACTACATAAATGCAGAGATTAACTGATGGAGGAACTGACATTAACAGGCTTTACTCACTCTCACTGGCATTCTTATTTTTGAGTCCTGACAATGTTTTTAAGAATTGTGCATCTTTTATGGTTCTTAAGTGTAGAAAATATTTTATTCCAATGTTTCACAAATGACATTAAACAGGTTAGCAACTTGTCCTGAAAATAAATCGTTACATTATATTCACATTAATTCATTTAGTTAAGGCTTAGATGTATTTAATGATTTCTCATTCGTGTATCACTTTAGATCAGTGATTTGGTTTGTAGGAAAGTGTCTTTTGCTGTTCATTGAATTTCAGGCAGATTGTTCTGGTATACATATTGAGTTGAATTTCTGATGCTCTGATTTAGGTCCTGATCCAAAGCCCAAGCTGAAAGGTGACACCAGAACGTTCCGGGTATGGCTCGACCCAAATCAGTACCAGCAGGACATGACCAACAGCATCCAGAATGGAGAAGAAGATCCTTATGAGACCTTCAATATCATCATGAGACGCAAACCCAAAGAGAACAACTTTAAGGTCAGAAGACTCACTATATTTCCCTGCCACTGGTTACACAGAGCCAGACTTTGACAATCAGCATAAAGTCTGGTCCACTCTTAGCTTTTTCTGGCCAGAACCCCACCCAGTAAGGCAGTAATTAAACAGTGTTGGTTGATGAATGGGTAAAATAGGGCTCCAGTATGATGCAAATTTTTTCTATTCAATTCTGTTATCGTTTTGAATTTTTACATGTACTGTACATGAATGTTTTTATGTATATTTGCAGTGTAAGATTTTCCGCAGTTTAGGAAATTAAGATGTAAGTTACTTAAGCAGAATCTCAGAAAGTGTATTTTCTCAGGAGGTTCAGAGCTGCTGTACTGTACCGTACCACAGTGAAGCACATCACGTCACACTGAGTAACTCAGTGCTTTTTCCTCAATATGGAGGTGGTCAAGAATGTCTTGTTGGCCTTAACTCCAGACATCTAATCTGTACCTTATAAACATTACGTTTGTTTCATCATTTGTTTTGTGTTCAGGCTGTGCTGGAGACAATTCGTAACCTTATGAACACTGAGTGTGTGGTGCCTGACTGGCTTCATGACATCATTCTGGGTTACGGAGACCCTGGAAGTGCCCATTACTCAAAGATGCCCAATCAGATTTCCTCTTTGGACTTCAATGACACCTTCCTGTCCATCGAGCACCTGAAGTCCTGCTTTCCCAATCACACAGTGAAGGTCACAGAGGAAGACCCTGCTCGACAGGTCCCACCTTTCAGGTGAGCCTCAGAGATTGGCATTAATGACTTAATCTTGTATTTTAACATGTTTGTCATAATCAAGAGTTGCATGAACCTGGTCTGTTGCCTAGACATCATTTAGGAGTCATAGGTTCACTTCTGACATGAAAACTTTTAAAAACTATAGTTAGCATAATTATACTGCTTCACTTTGTCCAGAATCTAAGACAGAATCACATGTACACTTTGAAGTAATGCCATCCCTGAATGCACTGCAGTGAACTGAGACTGATGCAAAATGGCAGATGGATTTGAGAGAAACTTGGACTTCTTGCAGCTGTGTTGCCTACTGCTGTTGTTTCTGTTAACTTTGATGTTGTTGACCTATCACATACTAACTGGGGAAACTGTGGGCGTCTAACAAACACAAAGGAGCTGCAGTTTGTGATGATGGTAAGAGGTAGTGGCAATGAAGGCACTGCACATTGGTTGAATTCTACTCTAGATTCAGGTTCTTGAATGTGGGCTAAGCATTGGATGAACATTAGCATAATCAAAGAGGGGAAATGTGAAAACTTAACATATAAACTGTTAAATTCTATGTTTCTGTAGTAAGGAAGATAGTTTAGATAATTTAGATCAGGGGTCACCAACCTTTTTGAAACTGAGAGCTACTTCATGGGTACTGAGTCATACGAAGGGCTACCAGTTTGATACACTCTTCTAAAATAACAAATTTGCTCAGTTTGCCTTTAGTTGTACATTATTAATAATGATTAATGATACTCATCTATGTGATGACACTGATCACATTAATGATTTTTTTTCAGAATAATTATCAACAATGACAACAAGGTGGGAAACAGATATCGTTATTCAGCACTTTATTTCTATTAATCTCAGCCCGTAGTGCGCTTCCCGGTGGGTAGTTAGCATGGTAGCTTTTGTGACACGTAGTGAAGTGTCTCTCCACATTGTGCCGCTTTGCCGTCGCCCCGCAAATGAGACACACGCAGGTTTATTTCACAGTTGTAAAAATTACTTTTTTCTGACATGTTTTTGGGATAAGAAACTGCATTCAGTGGCCATCTTCGCTGCGCTCGCTAGCTTACTCTCCACGAGCACCGAAGTTTTGTAACGCGCACAATACTGACCTTTGAACTAGAGTAGGTCAGAGTTCACCTAAACTTATCTAAACTTCATGTATAATAAACACATTTTTAAGATAGTCATTTTTAAATCTATATAAATGCAAGTGTGATTAAAAAAGAATAGCAACAGAATAAAATTAAATTTTAGACGCAGCTCACTAGTGAGTTGTGCTATTTTTA
>JAZGTJ010012917.1:0-15462 GCA_036877575.1 Botia almorhae
AATTCATTGAGTTTGGCTTAGATTATAGATGAAGATTATTAGAACTACACATGCAGCTGACTGATGCACTGACAGACTTTGCTTTATTTTTAAAGCGTGTGTTTTTGCAGCGTATGTATTTGTATGCTGTTCCCCTGGAGATTATGATTACACAGTCTCGTAAAAGACAGAAGAAAGCTTTGTAAATGTGCCAAATGTCATACGGTGCTAAATCCCTTGGCTAGCTGATTGTGCTGCAGGGATTGAGTTGGCACATTGGCCCTATACCTCCACACTCCACATTTACAGCTGGAGCCCATCTCTTCATCTACCCCATATAGTGTCACACAGTACCTGCTGATGTCTTACTGATTTCCTATCCAGCATTTTTCCAGCATCTTTGACATTTTATTGATGAAGACGTTTAGAGAGCAGGCAAGGGTAACTCGGGGCACCTTTATATGGTGGCCCCACAAAAGATTTGGACGCTTAAGAATGTGTAAACTGTCATTGCTTTATATAACAAAATATCCACCCAAGTGACATTTGTTTTAAAAAAAAACAGCACAAAGTGCTTTACTTTTCATGCAGAACAGTCTTTTAGGGAGCCTGTGTGAACTAAAAATGACCTTGGACATTAGACAAAGTAATGTTAAGTTGTGAGAAAATGGTTAGCATCATTTGTTAGTAGATGCAATTTGGTTTGATATTTTTTTATCTAATGCCATGACGTTTAGACATTTTAAAGTGAGACTAAAGTAACCAAGTGTTCATACAGTAACTGAAAATGTCAAAGCATGTACACCATGTATTCACCAGTCCATGTATATCTTCTATTTACAGTTTAATGCGTTGATGAACATATTCTTGCAAACACTTAATTTGCATTTTATTTTATTGCTATTATTTGCATATGACAATCTTGCTTCAGAGTTTTATGTTTAATATAATAGAAACCTTTTATATGCAGGAAAAAGTCTTTATTATTTTAAAACATACTTCAAAATAGTTTATCTGCATACTAATTCAAAGTCTTGGTGTGAGTATTCTATTTATTTCTTTCATCTACTACTTGAAAGGCAGTGATGTACCTTTGAAAGGAAAAACACGCTATGGTGTGAGATGTTCTGTCCAAGTACATAATGTTCAATGTTCTCTACTTTACTAAACAAACACACAAAATAGGCACCCTCCAGAACTCAGGGTGGAAATTTCCCCTGACAAAACATATTTTCCTCTTTACACATAAAGAGTCTGAGGCTTCACCCATTACTGAAAGCATCTGTCAGGCATGCACGTCAGATTTTGGCTTCATCCAAAGCGAGTGAGATGAAAGAAGAAAGTAAATCCTGATATCTTGTTTTGTCCTCCATCTGGCAATAGGTGAAAATAATCCCCATCATGGACGGCCTGGTCCTTTCTCCCCCGTTTATCTGCTCTTCACTAAAGAATGTGTGGGGAGATGGAAGGCGAGATCAAAGAAAAGCCTGCTCTAAATATAGACCTTTTCTGCAATATCTAGGGTCTGAAGGGGTTTGTTTGAAACACAAAAGCTCCCAGAAAGATCCCAGCAGACAGCCAGAGAGACCACCTGACCTGGCAGGCCTGTTGCGGGCATTGTCTCCCCTTATCCCACCCAATCCTCTATACAGTAAAGTGCGTTCAGGCATCGTGGGGCAGCCACTGTGAGCTGTACACAACAGCTTTTGACGTTAAATATTTTGTGAGACACAACAGATGTATTCTGAAAGCTTCTGATTTTTTTTCTTAAGGATTTGATATGATTCTGGTCAGGGAGTTTCTGTGGCCAACAGCTGAATGTCTATTGACGCTAGTGTCAAAATGATCTTGTCTTGTTTTGTCTTGAGTAATTATCCTCTTTGTCACTCGTTCTCGTTAATGTTAAGCAAAGTTCTGGTTGTTCTTTATGCCTCTATGACTAATATATGAATTTATATTTAACTTAGACTAAGTCTGAATCGGATTATGGTTTTATTTTCTAAAGGGAATGGAAGGTCTAACCCAATACCTTCTGTTTGGACAGAAGTCTTTCTTTCTTCAGTGTTACTCAACACTGTGTTTTTTTGTTTGCATTTTAAGCTAAGTTGCTAAAAGGTCAATTATAATATGTTTTTTAATTGTATTGTGGCTGCTTTTATCAGATGCGATTAAACCTCCTCATATTTCTAATTAGTTAATGCACCAGATTACATTTTATGGAGTCTGTCGTAAGCATTCTAGCTAGGGGCCTTTTCTTTTGCTGTTCCTCAAAGAATATTAATTTGTAAAAATGAGTGACTATAAGAGCCCGCCTATGGTAGTATCTGACCTGCACAAACCCACATAGGCTAATATGCTTTCACCCTTCCTAGAAAATGAGAAAAGGCAGTAGATATCTAAACTGTCTGGAGTACTGTAATGTGCAAAAATACAGGATGTTTATTGTATACATGTCAGAAATTCCATTAACAAAACTAAAATCTGATTAAATTACTTACCAACCACAGCTTTGACCCAACCATGATCTTTAGCTGTTTCTGTTCCAGTGCATCATTTCAGATACAGTATGAGGTATATTTACATACCTCACACCTGGTAAATACATACAGTATGAGGTATATTTTTGCTTGAATTTCATGGGGAAGTGTTGTATGGAATGTTAAAATAAAGTGATATTTTTCTACACACTGCAGTTAAAGTGGTTGGTGCTTTGAAATGATTTAATAATGCTGTCTGCAATCACGCCTCCATGTCTACAGTTATTTTGTACGCAAGTCATATGGTGTGATCATCAGTTTTTGTAATTTCTCCAACCCATTTTTGTATTCACACATTGTGCTGTTGATATTATTATTGGCTCTTGGGACAAAAATGCACAAGGTTGTCCTTTTCTTGGAATAGACTAAAAGCCTGTTTAATATAACATAAACTCATTTGATATAACTGGGGGTTTTATTTTGGCTGTGTTTGTCTTCCAAACAGAGCGAAGACCAGAAGACCTTGGAAACAATCCGCTATTCCATGGCAGAGAACGAATTGGTCAAGGTAAATCAATTCCCCAACCTTGAAGTGCAGACTAGTACAATTTTAAAAGTACACACATTTTGGCTGAAGCAACACAATGCACAAATGCAAATGCTTGTCAAACTGGCATTTATTTAGGCCACACTGATTCTTACAAAATTCCTTACTAATACAGATTATATTACAGTGCAGTAAAACGTATTTTTGTTTCTTTTGTTTCAAGAATTTCCATTCCCAGCCTGGACCACACCCAACCCCTCACGAGAACCTCCAGTGACACGGATCTCCGAGAAGGACAACGACTGGCTGTACTCGCTGGATCCCATCCTGGTTACCATCATCGTCATGAGTTCCCTAGGTGTCCTGCTGGGGGCGGTGTGTGCAGGACTCCTGCTTTACTGTACCTGCTCCTACAATGGCCTCTCCTCCCGCAGTACCACCACTCTGGAGAACTACAACTTTGAGTTGTATGATGGCATCAAGCACAAGGTCAAGATCAACCAGCAGCGCTGCTGCTCTGAGGCCTGAATGGAGTGATGAGGAGGGAGGCCCTGAGGGACTGGTGTGACCTATGCCCCTTGTAACTGCTCTATAATAGGTGCCAGCTCAGTCCAAAACTGTGAATGGACTTCATGGCACTAATGCGGGGATGAATCTGACCGTGATTGTTGAAGGATCACTGGGGGTCGGACAGATTCCAGATTCGGAACAGATTCCTTGTGGACAGCTCAGCGAGTATGAAAAAAATCAACACATATCAGTCTAAAGACTTTTCCCCCTTCATAAAAGAAAAAAAGAAAATGTATATTCCTATAGATTTGTAAAAAAAAAATACAGTCTAATAAAACTTAAGTTAGAAGAGAGAGGTACTAGGACTAGAAGACGGATCGCTTTTGAAGTCTTGGCCTCCATTTTGTGAACGCTGTGGCCTAGAATATTGTGGACGTTTGGTTTAGTTTAGACTTGTGTCTTTTTGCTGAATTTCTTAAGTTTCCATCCTATTATTGTCCTTCGCCACTTTTCACAACTGTTTTTGAAGTGTCAGGAGCCTCTATGAATGTTTTATACTTAAGTTCAGTCTCTTTGTAGCAAAATGCTTTGGTTATGACCATTAGACAACAAGAGAAACAGAAGAAACAGTGTATTACATTCATAAAAAATCCTTTAACTAAGTAAGATTGAAGTATTAGAATTGTCTTTTGTGTCTCTTGTTTTAGTTTTTTCTTTTGACTTTTTTTATGAAAAGTTTTATGAGCATAGCGTGAAAGACACTGTGCTGACAAACTTATTTTTTTGCAACCTATGGATTGCTGAGGAATCAGAGCCACTGAGCTAAGCGCGTTGAGAGAGAGCAAGAGCAACTTCAGCTCCTTCTTCTCTCTACTCTCTACTTGAAGCTGGCAGAGCGACTTTGGTGAAGGAGTTGGAAAATCCCCAAACCACTTTCATGTACAAACAATCAAAGCCTTAAGCAAACTATTTTGGAGGAGAGCCATTTTGAAACACCAGTTCTTGGATTTAAAGTCACTGGGACCTCGGAGGAACCAGGCCTTATGCTTTTTCATTTCACCTGTCTGTTTATGCCACAGTTTATTTTGGGTTGTTGAAAATGAAGGCTAACAAGACTAGGTTTGGTGTAAACTTGGGAGAAGGGTGAGAATTTCACAGAATGTTTTTCGCCTCAAGGTGAAATGAATGCTAGAACAAGTAAGCGCATTGGGGAAATGTGTGTAAATTTCTTTATTGTACCTCAGACTGGCCTCTTGCTCCCCAGAGCCACACTGGGAGTCCTGTTGACTTATGGGTAAGGGGAGGGGGAGCTTGTCTTATTAGGAGGTGCAGAAAGCAGCCACAGACATGGATTGCTCAGATGTTGGATGAGAAAAAAGTAAAGAAAGAGAGATTGTGTATTCAGCTCTGTTTTCATTGGACTCTTGTTGATTCTATTCCAAGTGCCTTGGAGCTCTGGCCTGTTTTGGCTTTGCTGCAGAGCTGTGATAGTATTACCTCGTCTGTCTGGGACAGGAGGCCAACACCAAAAGAGATGGAGATCCCGGCACTGGTCAGATCATTCAAAAAATGTTGTTTGTAGACTTTGTACAGAAAAAAGTTCTTTTCTATTGTTATTATTATTATTATTTAATAAAGTCAGAATAATGATGATTGTGATTGGTTTAAAATTATTTGTCATTTGATGAATTACGAATGTATTCAGATTAAAGCAGATTTATCTGTCTGTCTGTTTGTCCATCCATCCATAAATCTATCCACACAAACCCTCTTCCTACTCTCATTTGAGTTCTACTCTTCATCACTCTTCTTCCACATCGAACTCTTACTTAAATAGTGGTGTGGTAAATTTCACATCAAGTCTCATTTTAGTTCACATTTTAGTCCCATCTGAGTTCAGCTTGTCTCAAGTAATCCATTGAAATGCGTTTGCAGCCTTTATTCAGCGCCTGACATTGCCGTGCAGCTGCTGTGAGGAGACAGCAGTAAGTGGAGCACCACCGCTTTCAAAACACTGTCAGTTTATATCGAGCCAGTCAGACTAGACCACACACAATCCAATCAAACACACCAAGTTCATACATGGAAAGGGATTCAACAATAACGTTCCTTCATGACTCAGTGCCTTACTTTAAACATATTATTGGGGTCTTGTCTTTCACTTCAAACATAAACATACCAAATAATGAACACCGAAGCGCGTATGGATGCGATATTTAGCTATACTTACATTTAAAGCTTATTTTAGAGCAGCTCGCTGTGGTTCACCGCACAGCAGTGGCTCTTGTTTTATTTGAACCCAGATCTTTACAGATACAAGGGCACATTTGTTTGTTTTTTGCCTGTTTGATGTTGGCTTGACTAATGATCCTTGCATGTTATTATTTTGTTATGCATCCTGACAGCCCGCAAGCAAAAAATATCATGAAACATCAGTCATGTGGCTTGTTCAGGATTGTGCTGTCATGTGGATGCCTGCTATCCTTCCTCATTAGCTACAGTATGATGCCACTATTGAGGGATGCAATTCAACAGCTATCAAAAAAGTGGGGTGATCAGGAATGTTTTTTCAGTCTTTGCTCACTAAGCTTTGTGGTTTCTTTGATAATAGCTGACGGTTGGATTTGTTTAAAGGAAGCTCTGGTCTTGGTGCCTGCTGGCTTTGGGTTTACAAAGACCCTTAGCATTTACTGTTACTGGGTGGGTTTGTTTCTCTCTGCTCTCTGGTTCTGATCCAGCTAAAGAATTCTCATGAGGCAAAGGGTGTGATGGTTTTCTTGGAAGCCTGCAGCTGTGAAGTTAGATTTGACCCTGAAGATGTAACAGGCCAACAAAACAGGTAACATGACCTAATTAGCGATTTAAACAACAAACATTGACATTGTACTCTGTCCGCTGTTATATTTATAATTATTAAATCATTTTGAATTTTAGACCAAAACTACATCCCTTCTAGACTTAGGGTGTTCGCCCATTAGTTTTATCACATTATAAATTAATTACTGTTAATGCAGAAACCCAAACATTCCATTGGAATTTGTCACAAACATATATATTTATAAATTGTAATCGCTCACAGACAAAGAAAAACTATACATGACAAAATTAATCTTTTCATACATACAACTTGAGCTGCTCTCTGTTTGAAATTTAAGTAAAATAATAAATTTTCCTGCCACATACACAATTCTTGTTACTAAATTACTTCTTGCTGATTTCCATACCAGCATGTAATGTTATAGCTCTAGATACTCAACTTGAAGCAAAACATTTTCAGAACATCTTAGCTCCCATAAAAACTGTAGTACAGCTAAGCAGCACAGTCGTTTCTTTGCCTTCTCCCCAAATGCCAAAAGTAAAGTCCCAAAGAAGCCCTCAGGGGTCTGATTCACAGAAGAGGACCGAATGTTTTACTACAAGCAGGCAGAAGGTGTGTAAATTCATAGAGAGCTTTTAAGGGCATTTAAATTGGATTCAAACATCTTCCCAGTGGCAGATGGTTGGAGATGAGCAAGAGTGACAAGAGACCTACAAAGGAAGGACACATGCCATCTCCTCTGCTAGTGCATGTGTGTGTGATCTTGTTTTTCTAAACATTGTGTCCCCACAATAATGGTAAAAATCACACACACGTACATTAATAGCAGGGTGATGGTTAGGGGATAGAAGATAAAGTTTGTACAGAATAAAAGTCATTATGTCCCCACATAGCACAGAAACCTAGTGTGTGTGTGTGTGTGTGAGAGAGAAAGAGAGAAGGTCCTGTTACTTGCTTTATCATAAGACAAAATCATTTACACAGATCTACCAGAATTTAAAATTTACTTTTAATTTGCTCACTATTAGGCCATTGCAGGCGTAGGTGACATTGTTGATCTGTACGACAGTAAAGAAGATTTTTAGCTGAAACTGCTGTCCTTAATGGTTCATAAAATGCAAGTCTGTGGGTTCCATGTCTTTAAGAGTTACAAAAGCATACAGCCAATGCTAACATTAACTGTTAGCTTGAAGTACATTACAGACCAGTTTTGGGTGTGCCGGACACAAACATGCAGTAAAAGTTAAATCCTTATAACTGTAAGAACAAAACCTGTTTTGTGGTAATAAAAAAAATAATAATTCTGACTCTCATTTCTTCTCCCCACACTGATTTAATCTGGATTGGAAAATGTGTTAAAAAAGACATTTTTGTGAGGGGTTTTCCACACTCGCTTTTTAGATCAATTTTATCACGTTTCAGGACCAAAGCGTTCCAGTGTTGTTAACAAAGCAGGGTGTCTTTGAGTTCCTTTGTGAGGTATGAGAGCTCCATCAAGCTTCTGCTCATCTTGGAAATATCTGCTTGTTTATAATCACCTCAGAGCAACCAGAGCTATTACAATTCCATCCTAGTTCTAAAACTGTCAACACAGCAAAGTTTAGTTTCAGCTCATGGAAAATCTATAAATTACAAATTTACAGTCATGTTGAACAAAACAAAGGCACAAACTATCTTTTAAAGGCACAAACTATTTTTTTTCAAAACCCCACAAAACAACTCTCAGGAAGACACACCCACAGGAGGAAAATCCTATATTCTATCACTTTAATAATTAATTCTATGGGCAGCAATATGGGTAAATGGAGAAAACTGAGACTTCTGCAAAAGTTTCCTGTTTCTCAGACTTTTCTCTAAAGAGAAAGCCCCCTAGGAATTTTTTGTGATACCAAATGTCCTATTTATTTCTATTGTTATTCTCATAATTTTGCAGAAATCTCTGTGACAAAGTCAATACTTTAAATGAAGTATAACTGAAAACTCTATTACATCTCCTGAGCTGTGAAAGAGCAATCTCAGAGCAATAACATTTTCCTTTGGGGAGACATGCCGTCCCCTCGGAGTGAGAAGACAGTTGGCGCTTTTCGCAATTAAGGTTGTTTAAACACCATAAGTGGGATGTTTGGACCTCGTCTCGATGCACAGTCTGCCGCCATTGAGGTATTTGGCAACAGCATGCAAATTACTGCTGAGATCAGCTGGGGCTTCTCATATTTCCTTTTGTGCTGCAATTATGTTTCACAGCCAAGGTAAAATTAACACCACACGTCATATTGGTTCTCTAGCCTCACATCTCCGGGTTATTATTTCCATGTATGTAAATGAGGAGGTGTCGGAGGAGTGTTAAAGGTGGGTTAAAAATGCCCAGTCATATAACTGCTGAAGAATTAGAGATAGCTTTTGCAGGCTGTTTGCAGTCTTGTTTCTGATATGCTCTGAAAGTCGCTGACTCACCCGCATCCACTGAAATCAAATTACGTTTCACTTAAAATCCTTCTCCATCTCTTTTTCCACAATGATTGTTTTGAAAATAATTATTTGGGATGTTTTGATTGTTTTATATTGTGGGTAAAAGTTTTATGTTTGTTTGTCGTGGGAGAATGAACTTTATGAAATATGGTTATATTGATGCTGTAGAAATGCCTTCATTGATAATTATGTTATAAATCATTGTTGAGCTCTATTATCTGTTCAGCAGATAATCAAATTCACATCTCTGGGAGAAATGACAAGTGTGTGTGTGTCAGTGAGTGTGTGTGTGTTTTTAAGAGACAGCCAAACAAAAACGGCTGCTTGTGTGGAAACTAGATGAAATTTTAGATCAGTTCCTTAATTGCAGTATGAATAATGTAATGTTTTATTTTGTTAGTGTTACCTTGAGCTTGTTGGATTGGACATCAATATCTGTTGATGTTTTTTTTTCCAGTGGAGGAAGAAAAAGAGCAGGCTGAAGTTAGAATGGCTGGAAGGAAGCAGAAGGATATTCAAGTCTGCAGACAGAAATTGCCAATTATTTCCTAAACAGAACTAACAGAGAAATGATGATTATTGTTTTGAAATGTAAACTTTTGACAGATGACACAGATCTAAAAGGATCTGTAAGGCAGTGTGTTTCTGTGTTTGTGACCCTTGTTGACCCGTGTTGTTGTGAAGTTGTGTATTGTAGCAACACATGGAACAAACAGTATTATTGTGTATGCGCTGTGTACATGTGTGTGTGTGCAGAGCTCTGTGTAAAGAGCTTTAAACTGTGTATCTGATGAGGTTAAAGGTGTTTTCATGAGCTGAGCAAGGGATGCAAAGCCGTAAGTTAGCACATACATGCATTTACCTATCTATCTATATGAGGACATACAGTAGACTGGTGTTCTTTTAAAGTAAATTACAATACTGAAGACTAACCCTAACCGACCCTAACTCAACCAACCCCTGAAAGAAAACAGTTACGTTACATAATATTTTTATTTAAAATATTTTATTGTTGTTCAGACTCTGCTTCTCTCATCTGTCTCACATTTTATTTTATATAATTGCACAATGAAATGCTGAAACAAATGCACTGTTGTTAATGCATTCAGTGATATACTTAAAGCGTAAGAACATATGCTTTACTAATGTAGTTTTATGCTGCTAATAGTACTATATTTATTTGTCTATAATATACAGTCCATAGAAATGCTTTTATTTTGACTGATATTGTTGTACAGTGCTGTCAGTGCTTTACTTCTAAAGCCCACAGTGGCACAGATATCTAATAAGCAGATATGTGAAAGAGGAATTTTCAAAGGTTCAGCAGAGTTTGGAGCTTGGACACCTACTTAGCCCTTGTAGTACATGTGCACACACAGAGACACGCCCCTCACCCAGCACTTTCTCCTACTTTTAATGGGCTTATTTTTAACATTCCACTGCTTCAGCATGGCCATGGGAGCACAGGAGGAAAACATTATCATTACCCTGAGGGCAGCTTAGCCAGTTCCAGTGGGTGTAGAGGGGTATCATTACCTTTCCTTTTAACACTCTCAGGTTCATTCAGTGGGTAAGCACTGCAAGACATGTTTTATCAATCACACAGCCTTTAGAAGACATTAGTTTAGCCTGTGTGAATGTGTGTATGCAGGTGGTGTGTAGTGCATGAGTATTTGTGCTGGTGCTAGTAAAACACAATGATAGCACACACACACACATACACACAAACACACCTTAAAAGCTATATTAGTGAGGACCACTGTGTGTGTGTGATGATTGTTATAGGGTCTGTAATGGCATATGAGCTCTGTGGTTCAGTTTCACATCAGTTTCCATCTCTGTCTCGGTCTCTGTGGTGGTATCTCAGGCAGGGAATGGAGCTCTGTAAAGTCCTATAAACTGTAAAATAACAACCCCCCCAGGAGCAGGAATTACTGACAGCTCCAGCTGCTCAGACTACAGCCCACACACACACCCATATCCAGACAATCACATGCATATGTGAGCATGTACCATATATACCAACCTATAAACTTGGAATAATGTTTTCCATAAAATTTGCACATGAAAATGATTATTACATACAGTGGTCATACTTGACAAATGGTGTTAGGATTTTACTAGTTCTACTAACTTTCTCTGATCTTTTTTGCCATTCCTTTTAATCAGCTGATGCAAGTGTAATTTCTAATCACTTCCTTTGAGTTCACTCAGGTGACCTAGCAGAGTAAACACAAGTGTCATCACATTAAGGATAAGTTCCACCAAGCTGACAATCAAAACAGACCAAGTACCTGCATTATAAACAATATCTCTGTCTTTTTTTTCTGTTACAACCCAAGAAACTTCTGTTTGTGAAATGTTTTGCTTAAATATGTGCTTGTGCCATCTTTCTTTTAAATACATATGTTACTTGGTTTGAAATTTGGCATTTTATGCATTTTACACATTGTTCTCAACAGGCTTGGATTCCCATGGATTCGCTGAATGCATCACCTTTGCCTTACCACAGGTGAGTTCACACACCTAACACTTATCAACAAAGAGGGAGACAGAGAGGAAAAGGTGTTTTCATACACATACATAACACCTGCCTGATTTGTGCACAGAGAGAGAAAAATTGTGGGACATCATTGTGTGTGTGTGTGTGTGTGTGTAGGAAGCATGGACTTCTACAACCTCTAATAACCTGGCTTTGAAGTCTGGCCAATAATTACAAGACATAATTTATTTCCTCATCCATTAATTTCCTCCCTGTTGTTTTTAAGAGTGTTTGATGACAGTAAACAGCACACAGTGCCTTGAGGTGAACACACACTCACTCCTCTTTCCTTTTCCAACCCCTTACACACTCACTTACACTGACATCGCCTACTTTATACTGACCTACTGTTACTGTAACCATTCATTTACATGCTATTGTAACTGTGTTACAGTAAGACATGGCCGTGTACATTAGCTCAAACATGATCTGTATAACAAAGGTATTATTAAACTCCACCAGATGTGCACAATCATCTCGCCCCTTTCCTCTCGTGTTTTTCCGGTGCTTTAAAGCAGCAGGCAGTAACAGGTTGTTTATCTACCTGAATTTGTTTTTGTTTCAGATGTTCCCTCCACAGAGAGATCCAGGTGGATCCAATGCTAATTAAGCTCCTGGGTATTCAGTAAGGTAAGAGCAGATGCCAGCAGCTGGTCTGTGAAAGCCATCTTTAGTGGCTCAAATAGAGAGAAAGTGATTTATCGTACATGCTGTGCATAGATGTGTTTTTCTGTTATAAAACTGGAATACAGTACAAACATGTGGAAATGTGGAGATCTCTGTGTTGCTGGACCTCTGAGATGCTGCTCAGTGCCTCCTGTTCTACCAGGTCTGAAACATGATTACTAAGGTTTCTAGCTAATGTCATGGTGGGCATTGAATTTGAAGCCATTTTTGGCATTTTAAGGTGCACTGGTCCATGAATTGGCTGTTTACAGGCTATTTTATAGTTAATAATGAAGAATCTGTATTAGTTCTTATTCACACTTGCATTCAGTATAAATGTGATTCGGGCCCCTTACCCCGATTGCTCCCTGGGTGTGCGTGTGTGTTCAGTTCTCACCAGTGATGGGTTAAATGCAGAGGTCTCGTTTCATGTACCTGACAAATGTCACTTTTACTTTTTTAAAGAATTATTTGGTATCTACAGAATGATTTTCATCATAGTCCTTTTTCTATTGGCTTAATACTAACCTGTGTTTGATGTTCATATTCACCGTTCTGTTGTCTGGAATCTGAAATGAGCTCATCATTTGGTAAAACAGGTTGCTGAGGTAGTGAATACAAAAATAATTGTTTTCTAATTACTGTCTATTATTTCTTCCTTAAACATTACAAAAAGAATTATGGAACCAGAATCATGAAGTGGAACTGGTATAAAATAAAATCAAAAAATGTTTTTTTTTAAATATCATTCCTAATGGTTGAGAGTGGTCATGGTCAATCGTCATTTATGTAAAACCTGTGCAAAACAACATTTTTAAAGGTGTGTTATTGTTTAAGAAATTGGATGTACAATTTTTTACAACAGCACATGGTGAAATAGGTGAAAATGGGCAGGAGGGATAAAACTGTACAGTGTTCAGAATATTACAGAGAATCAGAATATTAAAGAGAATATTACAACCTGTGGTTGGCCTATTTTGACATTGGCCATTAAGCGACCACACTAAACACCCAAGAAAATGCATAGCAACGTGCTTTTAAAAAACCCAGAACACCTTAGCAACCACACAGCATCATTATGCCCACCACCAACAACATCTAGTGTTGCACAGGCAAGCAAGCACCTCTCATGTTTACTTCAGATCACGTATAATGTGGTTTTAAGCTATAGGAAAGAGCTGGTAGTTAGTCACCATCTGCTGATCATAATCCTTGAGTTACCATCCAGTCAAAATCCATCAGTTATGATTTATCCAGGTGAGATGCACTCGGCCCCCACAGTCTACAATATATTACAATCCATGGCAGAGACCTCTGAAAACTCTTCAGATGGCTCTCCGGTGATTAAAGCTGGCTTTGATATATGTTTGATCCCTTCCAAGCATGTGAAGTAACTTATGCCTTTTGACTGTAAAGATCTTTGGACACTTAAGTCTCACATGCCTGAGTAACCTCAGTATGGCTCCATCCTGCCTGGCAACAGTGAGCAAACAGACCATAGAAATGGATTTTATCCTGTAAATCAAACCACTCGGTTGACCCAGACAGCCAGACAAGAGGATCATACCACACAATCTGTCTGGTCATTATGAATAACAAGAAAGAGATTAAATCCTTTGAACAACAGCAGCTGTCAAACATCAAACATCACCATTTAAAGCAAACTAACAGAAATTAATAAGGAAACAAACAATTGTGTTTTTGTATTATAAATATATCGATTAGGCCTATAGGAAGACGTCATAGATGATTTTTGTATATAGTATTTTCACAAATGGTGCTCCACCAGGCAACATGTTTCACCAAACAAAATGATAAAAAGCAGAAAGGATTTTGACACATTCTGTTCTGACCAGTCTGTGTTTTTGTATATTAAATTTTTTTTTGATATGCATTGGTGAAAAAATGTAGGTAGTAGGTAAGATGTAAAAACTTACCTACTTAAAATTAATAGGAAATCAGTCAAGTCAGGCTCACTGAACACCATTTCAGTCAGAATATCAACCGACTCAATGCCTGAATAAATCTCAAATCTCTAGGAGTTTAGTGAGAGCAAAGCAATTAGATCGCCATCCCTGCTGAAAAGTTAATCTTGTGTACATATTGGGCTATGATTGCTGGTCCTCAGCATAGGTTGGGAAGTGTATTTCTTAACTAGTTAAACCAACAATGATTCTTTGGTCAGCCAGCCTCACTAGGAAGACTATGCTGGTGATCAGAACCAAATTACTAGGTCCATCTAGTCAAGCAACAAACCAGAAATTTATGCTGGCTCTAGCCGGGACTAGTTCCATATGACACTTTGAGTCAGAGCAGTCATGGCTTAATAGTTAAAGAGATGATTAGAGGTTCGATTCCCACTGCTGGCATAAAATGCCCTTGAGCAAGGCACCTTTCCACAGTTGCTCTCCTAAGCGCTGCAGTGCTGAACACTGCTCTAGATGTGTGTTCACTCATCGGTATGGATTAAATGCAGAGGTCACATTTTGTATATAGGTTATATACCATACCTGACAAATGTCACTTTCCTTTCACTTCAACATTAATTAACTTTTTAAACAAAATGTATAAATATCTACTATGACTTTTAGTAAAGCACTTGGTCTTGGTAAATCTGGCTCAGATATACTGTGCAGGACAATGTCATATGAACAGAATAATATTGCTAACAGTGGCTTGTTAGCTTTCCACTGAGATGGATAAAGGCTGCCCGCAGGTAGCTCTATTAAACTGTCCTGACAACAACAAGAACACATTTAATAAACAGTGACACCTCTGTAAGCATCTACAGCCAGAGCCCTGCATATTCTCTAATTGTGTGCCCGAAGCAAGATAATATAAAGAACCCTATATTGATATGATACAGCTATGCATGTGAGGGCAAACAACTGCATGTGTATGTGTGTGTACATCCCACTTGTCTGCACTCCACTAAACACTCTCATTCTGTGGGGTGAACCAATGCTATGCATGCTATTTTAGCACAAAAACATAACCAGAAGCTAGATGCTCTTTAACAGGGCTGTGGCATGCCTGTTTAAATTAAGTCATTAGTCTTTCAGCACAAACACACCTCCTTTCTGTGTATTCTTTTATCATAATTATTGCTTACTCATAAAACTTGGTGCTATTTATCTGTCACAATTAGCACTGAGCTATTACCGCCCACAGAAAGCAGAAGTTAAACTGAATTTTATGTAAAAGAGATGTTTGGATCGTGGCAGCAGTAATTCATCAAAAAAAGATTTTTAAAAATGCATTTTAAGGGGGCATATGTGCTCAGATGAGCAAATGTGCTCAGATGTGCTCTTGACAAGCACCGTATATGAAAAAAGACCTTTCAGATATATGAACTGCAGTGGCTGAGTGATGCTGTACAGTCCCAGTAAAGTGTGACAGATTGTACTAGTCTTGTAATCTAAACATTCTAGTAGTCAGAACCAGCTTATTCTCT
>JAZGTJ010012919.1:0-15462 GCA_036877575.1 Botia almorhae
AATTGCATCCAGTTGAACTCTGGTCCTTTTCACCCTCCAGATCTGCTCCATAAAGGTGTGACATCCATCACTAATCTGGAAGGATGGGTGGGTCATCCTCTGGACCCCATCGGGACTCTCTTCAGCATGCTGATGGAGACCGGCCGTGGGGAGGAGGACAGCTCACAAGGAGGGTTCCTGGATTTCTCAGGTACGAACACATGCTGTGCTACAGTGCTGTATCATTTGCGTTATTTACAGAGTGCAACATCGTCCTTTGAAACTGTCAGCTTCCATTAACTCCCAGTTCTTCCCAACTTTAGGTTTTTTGGTGATGTTATTTGTTTTGTTGCCTGAGCCTCATCCGTACCCACGAGCATCTTTAGTGTTGCAAAGATTAAACGTGAGGTTTAAACGTTAAAGTCACGTTAAAGTTTCAGATCAGCTGTCTTGTATTCATCTCATGTGTGCTGCTGCTTTAGACTCTGATTAAAAGATATTGTATATATTAGGAGTAAACAGGGAGTGTCTTTTATCTCAACCTGAAAGTTGTAACTTCACTCTTCCCTCCTGCATTTTTAATGCACTTTTAATTTTAATGTTTCTCTGTTCCCATCTCTTATTCATGAGCTTTGATTGGAGCGATGGCTGTATCACAATCAGAAAACACGCCGCTGCAATTATACCTTATTGTTGCTTTTGGACTCAGACCCATTCTGATTGGCCGTGGGATTGTGGGCGTGCTCGCCCATCTCCAGCACGCCCGTTTGCGCATGTAGGAGTGTTGAAAGCAACGAGGCCGTTGCGCGTGCAAAACCCCTTCCTCTGTCAGAATCCTGTCCCCATTTGACCCCTACACCGAAAATAAAAATAATATAGATTCCTAGATTAGAAATACTGTTCTGAAATTCTGCTTTTAGATGCATGTAGTCTTTCTTAACAATCATTACATGGAAATAATGGACTTTCAGTATACACAGCACAATATGTAACCAAACATGGAAATTGTTCTACTGAACATTCAGTAACATTCTGTGTTTTCTGCTCAGGTTTGATCTTGAGGACAAATAAAGAGATTGGGGGGGAGGTACAGAGTGGATATGAAGCCTCAGAGCGTCTCGGTTCTTTGCGCTCGGTTTTTGATTAGGATATTAAATCCAGTCGGAGTCCGAGGGGACTTCATTAAAACATTCTGATGATCCTCATTATTAGCCCCAAATGAGTCGCCATTGGTGTTGATGTTTAACCCAGAACGTAAAGCTCAGAATTCACTTTGCTGTTTAAAAAAATAGCTACTGATGTTTTTAACATGACAGTACATTCATCTTTTAAACGGTTTTAAAGCAGGGGCTGTTCAAAAGCCCTCGCAGAAAACCAGTTTTAATTTAAGCACGTCTTCAGACATACACGCAATGTCATTTTGGACGCAGGTACCAGCCCAGGTTTGCGTGCTGGAATCTCGGCTTCAGAAGCTGGAACGATTGACTCCTCCCAGCCAATGAGAAACCTGCATTTGATGCCGAGACGAGTCGAAATATATCAGCATCAAATCCTGCCTTTTAATTGACTGCATGAAAGAGATTGCGCAGCATCAAATGCAGTATTTCAATTGGTTATCTTCTCCATAAAGCCAATTAAAAAGCAGGATTTGATGTGGAGGGCTTAACTAGGCCTCAGCCTGTCTCACTTCGTCTCTGGTTAAGGTCTCTCTTCCTGGCAATAAAACTAAGCTGCTATTCCAGTGTTCCAGCCACTTCAGACACGAACGTGATGCGTAGACCAAAACACCATTTGCCAGTTCAGGATTCAGTTTGTGTACCTCAGTCACTCAGAAGCATAATTGAGCATGCTTTGCTTTCCGCCCTATCAGATGTGGCTGCTTCATTAGACCGGGCAGAGTTCCTCTCGACTGCCTCATTATAAAACAAGACCTGTCAAGGAACCAAGGTCCATTCTGACGGTTCAGTTCGGAGGTGTCACTCCTCCGAGTTTCTCCACCGTCGCAGTTAGTGAAAAAAACGCAAATTGCGCCTCGAGTTTCCTGACACGTTTTCTGTTTCTTGCTCTCCGCAGCCGGTTCCATGAGCTCCAGCAGGCACAGTGAACTGCACTTGTTTCCGTCCACGCGCCGCTTCCTGGAAGAGGGTGAGTCATACCTGGCCCTGGCGGTGGAAACGGCCCTGATGGGACTGGGTCAGCAGAGGATCATGCCCGACGGACTGTACGCCCAGGAGAAGGTGTGTCGCAATGAGGAGCACCTGATCGCCAAGCTGCAGGAAGTGGATTTGGACGACACCCTGGTCAAGATCTTCCGCAAGCAAGCTGTCTTCCTTTTGGAGGGTGAGTCTTTGTGTTTTCACAGATTTACTGAGAACAACGAGAGTTTTGCGGTTTGGCGGTTTGGGTTTTCATTAACTGAGGCGAGGGGGCGCAATGGCCTGAGGAAATAGCTTGGGTGCGGTTAATGATTTTGGAAAGGGTGCGTTTGGGTTTTTCCTGCCTCAGCTAAACGTCTGGCCGAGTTTTTGCTTCTAAAGCTCATTTATAAACAAATCTGAGTTCTGTGCTTTCTTTGCTTTTCAGCAAACGGCAGTGTTTTGTCAAGGCTGTGGTGCGCTGGTTAGTGCCCTTACTGTAGGTACTTGCGGTGCTCATGCGGGTGGTGCAGGTTTGAAACTGGGGTGGGGCTCTTTTGATTTGGGGCAATAAGTAGCTCCGAGCACATGCATTAGTGAATACCCTAGTAACCACTCGGAATACCTGTGCAACGGATTAGTTAAAACTATGTAAATCAATGCAAAAGGGACAGCGTGTGTAAAACAGCACGCTGGTGGTCGAGGTTGTGTGTTGAGAGCAGACAAACCAGCTAGGAATGCTGCTGGGAAGAGAAGTGATAAACTGACCCCACTGTGTGGATTCATCCGCCCAGCATTTGCCAAACAAATAAACAGGAAGGCATGTATTCTACTGTCTGCGGGGTCTGGAGGAGTTTTGGCCCAATGTGAGAATCCATCAAAACAACAACAGCTTTTTCACCCTGAGAAACATCCAGAGCCCCCAACCCAACCCCCCCAAGCACACGCTGTAATAAAGTTAGCATGCTCAGCTGTTGTGCGTGTGTTTCAAGTCCATGTCAGAGCTTGTTGCAATGCATTCGGGACTTTTGTCATATTAAAAACAGTTAAGAATACTCACCATGCTTATTTTACCCTATAAAATACATTATGTATTAAACTGCTGTTTATTTATACTGTTACACTCTTGTTTTATAATGATTGCGTGGTAAGCTAGCGACATGCTAACATCAAACTGTTTTGGAATGGTGTCGAATCTCCTCCACACTTTATGTAATGAACGTATTTGTGTTTTAGAGCTAAATCGGTCACTTAGAAGGATTCATTTCAGTTGTGGTGTTGCCTCGCTGTCTACCAACTACATAGGCTGCTACTTTCTGCATTTTGGAATAGAGCTGGTATCTTTAGCAGAGCGTGACTGTGCGCTGTGTTCTACGATAGCACGTATGCCTCTTATAAATGTTTAGTTTGGTGAGTTTGTCTGTGTGCGTGTCAAGTATTTCGTGTGCGTCTTTGTTTGTAATGTGGCTTGTGGCTTATTCTCAGTCGAAAATAATCTGATGAGAGAGAGAGAGAGCTCAGCTCTCACCATCGGCTTCTGGCTCTCTGGCTGTGCTGTTTATATTGTGTGAAGTGAGCGCAGCGCGCTTGTAAGTGGACGTGTGGTTTTCATCTGGTTCGGCGATTATGGATGTGGGGAGGGGTGAGTCTGTAAAATGATCTATAAGCAGATTACCCACAATGCACCTCTGTCCCCTTAAACACCTGAAATCTCGTCAGTTGTCACTGTTCTGTTATGGATGGAGGAGAGGGTCTGTTTGCACTTCCTGGAAGACTGTCACTTCCCTCTTTCTCTTATTATTCGCACACGTACACAATACATTGGTTACCGAGATTAAGCAGTGCTCAGCAGGTCATGTGACCTCAAAATGGCGGTTCACGCAAGTGGAGACACCCCGAATTTAGACTAAAACAGCTAAAACCTCAGATATGACAGGAAGCATTATGTGAGAGTAAATTATTTAAATGTATTTAAATGTGTCAAAAATAATGTTTTTTTGTGCACTGTACCTTTAAATGTCATCGAAAGTAACCATTTGTGACCAAGTGACCATTTCTGTGTGTGTTTCCCCAGGTGGGCCCTACAGTGGTTTGGGGGAGCTCATCTACAGAGAGAGCGTTCCCATGCACACGTTTGCCAAGTATCTCTTCACATGCCTCCTACCTCATGATGCCGAGCTGGCATACAAAATTGCACTGAGAGCAATGCGGTGAGTTTCCACGGCCCGAACCGTCGCGCTCAACCCACAGTAACCAACTCGCCCACAGCTGTGGATCTTTCTCCTCACTGTTTCTCCTTTTGACTGGCTTTGCTCATTGTGAGAACGCACGGTTGCGCCTCCTCTGTTTTTCAGATGTGTGTGTGTGTGTGTGTGTGTGTGTGTGGGGTGGAGGTTATCTGGGGCATCGTTTAATCAAAAGGCGCCTTTTGCTTGGAAAACTGCTAAATAATTCATGGGTGCTGAAAATGAGTTTTTGAGAAAGTGTGAATAATAAATTTGTGTCGTTGAGTCTAATTTGGGCTGCTGAGGTAACGCTGTACGCTGCTTTTACCCCACACACACCCTGATTGTGTGTGTGTGTGTGATAACAGCCTATATCTGTGTGTTGTGCAATTTTACACTATCAGCAGTAGTTATTCATGCACCCCTACAAATCTCCTTAATGTGTATTTTGAATATTTAAATGAATTCTTTGTCAGCATATACACACACACACACACACACACACACTGGCCCTCGTACAGTAAGTCACTTGTTGCTTTATGGTGTTGCTTTATCTGTCGGGCGGGTCCAACAGATTATCAACATCTGGTTTTACTTTTTTTTTGACCATCCTGTGAAAATCATGTTACCAATTCGGGCTGGTATTATGTGATCTTCTGATTGGATTATCTTTAGCGGAGGATCGGCAGCTCAGGAAACACGGATGAAGTCGATGGCATCAAACAAAGATCCACCTAAATTTAGCAGCAGTAGAAGCTTTAGGCGCAGTATTGACTGTCTCTATAAAAAGCCCGTGGTCTCCAAATAACTGCTCTCCATGGCACTGGATCAGACCTGATCTGATCTTCTCATAATACACTTTTCTTTGTAGATGGGTCGGTAATTAGCTTCAAGGCAGGACGTGATGGTTCGACATATCCTCACCACACGGCAGGCAAATCACAAAATCCTGCAGGAACGCATGCGATGTTCTGACATAATCAAGGAGATTATTTTTGGTGGCATGTTATTAAAGCGGTACATCTGTTTGCACGGCTAAAGATCTTCACTTATCATGCTCGAATCATTTGAATGCCATTTTTTGGACTCGCTAGATGCAACTAATGGCCAATTTGCAGGACACATTCTACGCATAACGAGATGATTCTGTATTCATTTTGCACTCTGAAAAAGACACACACATTTAGAACAAGGTGGTTCTTTGAGGTTTGCTTAAGTTGTGTTTTTTAAAAAGAAAACCAACCTCGGTTGGATGTTGATAAAGTGAATCTTGAGCGCTGACCATCTTTGTGGTTCTTGCGAAACGATGATGTCGTCCAAACAGATAGAATCCAGCTTGTTAAAACGTTGTATGACATCAAGTTGACCAAGTAAGATGAAGAAAGCTACAGCAGAACATCAGGAACAGAGCAGAGGAACCGCTTGCTTTTGGTTCTTTATCAACATCTAGCAACACTTTGAGGTGGATGATTGTAGCAAAACAAACAACTATTTGATTCATCTTTGTTTTGTCTTTTTATGTTCCAGATTACCAGTGTTGGAATCCACGGCTCCTTCTGGCGATATGTCGCGCCCTCACCACATAGTGTCGGTCGTCCCAAATCGCTATCCGCGATGGTTCACCCTCAGCCACATCGAGTCTCAGCAGTGCGAGCTGGCCTCCACCATGCTCACTGCCGCCAAAGGTTAGAGCATCGCATTTGCAGCGCGTCCATCAATCAAACGCAGGCTGCAATTACTCTGACAACAGCACTGTTTGCTTAATGGTAGGCTGTGTACCGCATTTCCGCCAGCAAACTGGTTCCACAAGGCGCACAACAAGCCCAGCCAGTAAAATCAAATCTGGAGTCGTTTCTCTTGGTTTGGAGGAACAACATGCTTGGAGATTGTTGCAAATGTGCAGTGTTATTTTAAGGCCTGATCGCAGCGCAGTGCAGAGAGCTGAAATTGTAAGAATTCGCCAGCCAGATCGTAGTCTCTCATGAAGACACGTCCTGTCCCAGAATTAAGTGCTTGAAGGTTTTGGCTCTTGGTTTCTTGGCATCTTGCATCAGTTTTGAGGTTCAGACGCTGGTCGCATTGACTTTACTGCTGACTCACGGGATCATTAAGCAGCGCGTGTGCGTGCATGTGTGTGCATGAATATGCGTGTGTGCTTTGTAGTCGGGGAGGACAGGGTTCAAAGCAGTTTATGTTACTTCAAGGTTACTGATGACCACTTGCTGTGTTTACAAAAATGTGTTCACAGCAAATTTACATCATTTCTATGAATCTGTTTGTTTCCTTTGTTTGTTTATTATTTGGTTTAGTTTAAAAGTCCAGCAACAGTTTGCAAACCTGTTCAACATGCTGATGCTTTTTTTTGGTGGGAGGGATTTTGGAGGGCACCTCGCAATCTGGTTGGACAGCAGCGATGCTTCGCACCGTAGAAAAAGAATTAGCGTCCGCGCACACACAACGTTTTCCTGCTCTGTCATACGTGGAATTATTTGTTTTGCGATATATTTGTACAGACGTTTCTGTCATGACATTATTCCTCATAATCTTCGTAGGTGATGCACGAAGGTTAGAGACAGTATTAGAGTCCATACAGAAGAACATTCACTCCTCCTCTCATATCTTCAAACTGGCCCAGGATGCCTTTAAGATCGCCACCCTGATGGACAGCTTACCCGACATCACGCTGCTGAAGGTCTCTCTGGAGCTGGGTCTTCAGGTATCCGTCAGCTCTCCAAACATGCTGTCCAGTCATCATTTACACTGATACCAACGTTTTTCTAACATTTTTCTAACGTTCTCTGGTCTTAACACCCTGCAGGTAATGCGGATGACGCTGTCTACGTTGAACTGGCGGCGGCGGGAGATGGTACGATGGTTAGTCACGTGTGCCACAGAAGTTGGTAAGTCCGAGTTACTCACCAGATACAATTACGAAGCCTTTACTAGTTAGAATATAGGCAATAATTCACCCAAGGGATGTGCATTACTATGATTTTACCATAGTGTAGAATCAATTGCTTTGCAATATGAAAGATTAGTTAAGAGTTAGAATCACTACAATGATGTTTCCCACAAAAGTTGTATGTGTAATAATGAGCACCAGGTATTTTGATTGTATGTTGAAGAAGGTCAAATGACACTGACCCTTGTGTGTGTGTGTGTGTGTTTGCAGGAGTCTACGCCCTGGACAGCATCATGCAGAGCTGGTTCACCCTTTTTACGCCCACCGAGGCCACCAGCATCGTGGCCACTACTGTCATGTCCAACAGCACCATCGTGCGGCTACACCTGGACTGCCACCAACAGGAGAACCTGGCCAGCAGCGCGCGGACATTAGCCCTGCAGTGCGCCATGAAGGACCCCCAGAACTGCGCCCTGTCGGCCCTCACGCTCTGCGAGAAGGACCACATCGCCTTCGAGACGGCCTACCAGATCGTGCTGGACGCGGCCACCACGGGCATGAGCTACACGCAGCTCTTCACCATCGCGCGGTACATGGAACACCGCGGATACCCCATGCGGGCGTACAAACTGGCGACCCTCGCCATGGCCCACTTGAACCTAAGCTACAACCAGGACACGCACCCGGCCATCAATGACGTGCTGTGGGCGTGCGCGCTCAGCCACTCGCTGGGTAAAAACGAACTGGCCGCTATTATCCCCTTAGTTGTGAAAAGTGTTAAATGCGCCACCGTGCTGTCGGACATTTTACGACGTTGCACGTTAACCACGCCCGGCATGGTGGCGCTGCACAGCCGCAGGAATTCTGGGAAATTGATGTCGCTGGACAAAGCCCCGTTAAGACAGCTCTTGGACGCCACGATCGGGGCGTACATCAACACGACGCACTCGTGGCTAACGCACATCAGTCCACGGCACTACAGTGAGTTTATCGAGTTCCTCAGCAAAGCCAGAGAGACTTTCCTCATGGCCCACGACGGACACATTCAGTTTACGCAGTTCATAGACAACCTGAAACAGATATACAAAGGCAAAAAGAAACTCATGATGCTAGTCAGAGAGAGGTTCGGCTAGCACCACCTTTGTATCGTTTCTTGAACATTTTCTCAATGGAAGAAGGAGGAACGCAAACGAAATGACAGCAACCCTACGAACCACACCGGTATCATGTGTATAGACTTAAGTTCGCAAAAAAATGACAAAAAAATGGAACGTTTTTATGTTGTGGAAGTTTGTGTGTGTCCCCTTTATTTGTATGAACGTGTGTGATAGAGTGGAATGTTAAGATCGAAACGAACATTTCGGTTTACACACTGAGTAGATGTTGTCCAGTGGCGAAGGTCCACACAGCACTCCGATTCTCTCTGTTAACATTCACAGCCTCAAAGTGAAGAAAATATGGCTTTAAACCAAACAACACCTCCATCTTAAGTGACCTCATATGGCTTCAGCTTTACTCCTTTCTGAACCAGTCACGCGTTACCAGTGTACTAAAAAAAGTGTTCGAAACACGACACACCGTAAACCGTTAGGGACGTCTCCAGTTCCTTTCGAATTTCCTTTTCGAGTTTAGCAGGCTAATTGCGCGGCTTTGCAGTGCTGTTTTGTCCAAAAGCATGTCACGAACACACACACACACACACGCTTCAGAAGTTGTGCTTGCGGAAACTTTAGCGACTGTCGACATACATTCTCAGGGATTTCTATTTGAAAACGAAAAAAACGAAAAAAAAAACAGAAAATGGTCATGAACGCAACAGAATGAGAGCATTTTATTGTACTGTATATATGATAGTATATGTCTGAATATTGAACAAATGTATACGTTAACTAATTTATAAAAGAATATTCTATGTAATGCAAAATACTTGAAGCTGCAGTACCTTGGTTTAACAAAACATATCAGAGGGACTCAACATGGGCCTCGGGCTGTGTTCGGAATAGAATACTTGTGCACTGCTTACTGTGCAGTATGTACTGCATACTATGTACTTCTTTTTTAATAGTAAGTGAAACTGTTGCCATTATTCCACCATAAACATTTCAAGCAGCTGTATGTTACTTTGTCACATGACGTCCGTGTTGAATCCAGTTAGCATCTTGGACATATGGTTACTTGAAATGGTGTTTTTTCTGAACAAAATCAATTATCTGATTTGGTGCAAAAATGTTGTATGTTTTGAAAGAGATCAACACTGAACCTTTCGACTCTTTATTTGAGTTTGCTTTATTCATCATTCTGAAAATTGAAGGTCCAGTGCATTGCATTGTGGGATACATTGTGAGATACATTATCACATGCATTGTGCTCTGCTTGTATACTGCTCACTTAGTATGCATAGTATGCTATTCCGAACATGGCCAGTGCTGTGGGGGCCGGAATTGGGCAGTAAATCTGTGTGCTGGGTATCTATGCAGTGCAACCTACGATGCCCAATCGGATTGGTCTGTAATTGAACCACCAACGGGTTACGAAATCAAGCTTGGACCCAATCGTACAGGGCACCAGTGGTGTGGACGGACACCTAGTGAAGCAGTTAGCCTTAGCATTAAGAATTGGAAATGCAAGAAACGCAGGCCAACGTGCCTCAGAAACGCCTAGAAACGTAGATGTAACGTATCGATGTTAACGCAGACACGCAGAGTGAATGGCCTGAGGACGAGCTTGTATCTTTCCACAATAATCGAGTCACAACGACGCTTCATTCGATGCACAATAACATGTACATGCCTGTGTGCTGACATCTTAACTGTGTGCAGAACAGAAAGTTGCTGTGCAGGTCTGACTGTTCAAACGTTTTTTAGACCCTTTTGTTTTTCGTTTTCTTTCTCGGTTGTTTTCTTTGTGTTGTTCTCGACGAAACAAAAAACGGCCTTCTTTCTCGCCTTGTCTTAACGCTTTAAAATAACCAAACTGGAGTTCTAACTACCAAACGTGTTTGTTAAAATAAAAGCCAACCGACTTTGGTTACAACTTTACTGTCTTTAATTTTAGCTGAATGGGTCTGTATTCTGTGCTTTTAAAAGCAGTTTTCCTATGTTTTTTGGTGCAAAAACATTGTCGAATGTCCCCTTCTTTAGAGGTGTGTCTGTAGCTCTTTTTCTTTTCGTTGTTTGGAAACTGAACTATAATTTTCTTCGCTTTATTTATTATGAAAGGTAAACGATTGTACGTCACCCGTGACAACATGCTCATGAAGTTGAATTTAAGATTTGATACACCGATATCAATTTATTTATGTAACTAAATCACTGTTTTATAAACTTGTTAATGATTCAACATTTTTGTTTTAATTAAAATTAGTTTTTTGAGAGGAAGAAACTCATTGCGTTGTTTGTGTGCACGACCCCGATGCACTACAATTTAAATGTCTAATATCGTATGTTGCAATTTAGGATGTACACTGTGTGTTCAGTTCCATATAGTGAGCTGCTTTGCTAAAAAATAAACGCATTGTACGTGTGTGTGAACGTAGTACACAAATATTGGGTAAAAACAGCACGAACTTTAATTTCTTGATACTTTTCAGTAATTATAATAAACATTTATCTTTTTCATTGCGTTTTTAACACGAATGCACGGTTAGCAGTGTTGCAGGAAAATGGAGCAGGTAATGCGACTGCTGCATGTGAATTATGAGAAACTGTTATGAAGTCTTAAACCATTGTTGTCTAACTAGCAACACTTTTGTTCTGCTGAGTTAGATTAGCTTCAGGATTTACAGTTTGGTAAATTCCAGATGGCAGTTCCACTTTGCCCACCTTGACTAAACAGGAACTTCACACTTGGAGTGAAAAGATAAGGCTGACCACGGCTATAAAACAACAACAGATCCCCTCACACGCTCAGCTGCTTTCGGTGGAGAACTTCCAGGCGTTACGGAGAGTTGAACCATTGAGATGTCCATCAAGAGAGGTTTGGTTTACTTTAAATACTGTCGTTAAAACCTTGCACCGATAAGCTGCTTCACACCATAAATGCGATTTACTGCGCATTTCGTGCAGTCAGCCTGCGATAGAAAGCGTTTTAACAAAATGTAACGATTATACAGAGCCGTGAAATTGTTTTAGGAATGAACTCATCAGATAAGTGAAAAATAAACGTTCTGAGAGGAATTCGTATGCGTGTTTGCTTTGTGTTTCAGAAACGGCAGTTTGACCGTTTTCTAGCCTCTCTCCATCAGCACAATGCACAGATGGGACGAAGACCTGTGCTGACCAGCGCTTTTCTCACCGTTCTTGAGAGCACAGATGCACCGTCAGTCCAAGATGGAGCACTTTGCCCAGACCGCCGGATCCGGTATATTTGGAAGAACAAACTGCAAGCGCCTCGGCCATAATTCCCATGAACATTTTCAGGCCTCTGAGTGTTCCTGCCAAAGCGGCGCTAAACAGGAGGCCGGAGGTTCGGGGGACGTTTCCAAGTTCTTGAGAGAAGACAGTGACAAACTTGAGCTTTGTGACTTTATCAGGGCCTGGCACGGCACGCCATTGACCAAATGAGACAGAATCATTGTCAGAATGTGGCAGTTCAAGAAAGTCCATGCAATGAAAAACAAGTAAAAGCAGCCACAGACTGTAATGTTTTCTGTGTTTCCAAGGCTACTGTGTTCTGCTTACTGCCTACCATGTAGTGTATATATCTATATGCAAATCTGCCTTATACATTTTTAAATAGGCTGTAAAACCGTATTTGTACTGTTAACATTTTAAACTAGTGTGGTACTGTCGTAATGTTCACTATGTTGTTTTTAAATGGCTTGTTTATATAAGAGTCTTTTAACTTTCGGCAGTCCAAGTCAAATGAGTCGAAGAAATTCAAATACACAGTCGGTATCATCCAGTTCATGTGTTACACTGGTAATGGAGAGTCAGGTTGAGTGCAATGCATTGTGGGATACATTCTCAATACACTCTAAAAGTTTTATTGCTACTTATTGACCCTTTCATAAAATCTTTTCATCTCCAACTCCTGACCAATGTCCAGCTAAAAGTAATGTTCTCAAGACATAGGCTAACGTTCTCTTAAAGTTCTCAAAAGTTCTTGCTGTAATGTTAGTTATTTCACAAATTTTATTCTTAAGTTGTTAGTGGAACATTTTAAAAAAGTTACAGAATTAAAGTTTGAATGACATTTTTATTACCAAGAAATAACATACTGCAGTGCCTGAAAACTACATGACTTTCAAAGAACTTTCAAAATAACATTTTTAACATTTTTGTTACTTAATGGAAATGTTAGGGAAACGTTCTTACGACCTGAAATTGTTAGCTGGGTGGTCTGACGTGACGGCAACAGTGTGCTGTTCACTTCCTCCACGGCAGGAAGTGCTGGTTGTAAATGTGATGCCATTGAGATGTGTTACTAACGCAGTTGTTTAGTTCTGGGCAGTGGTCAACTTTGATCCTTTATCACACGACAGCCAGATCCCAAACACCCCACAATTACTGCAGACCCAGCTGTCTGGAGGGAACCTTTCTCAGCCGTAACAGGAAGCAGAATTCCTAAAACAATGGACGACTTCAGTCGGGAACGCCGTAACCTCCTGTGTTGTTACTCGCAGTGACAATTATCGGTTTGGGTGGAAGTTGCAATGTTTTGTCATGTCTCTCGGTGCTGTGCGGTGCTTCCTAATATAAAAACGGGCATTTATTAGAAAACATTCCAGGTGTTTCTCTGTTTTTGCTTCGTCTAATTCGAACGTTTCAAACAAAACATGTTTTCTTGGGAATACGGTTTAATTAGTTTTTCTGTCAAGTTTTTATGTATTATCCCTTTAGCTACCGAACCCAGACCCCTAATGACATCATTAATATACATTACATGTACAGAATACTTTGTGAAATTTTTTTAAAATATAAGTATAGCAACGTTGTCTCACTTTGTAACCGGCACTCCCACTGAAATGTATTAAAATGTAGGTTTTTTTGCTTCATGTTTGTTTTGTTCCTTTTGAGATGCTGTGATTTAACAAATTACATTTTAACAGGAATTGTTTAAGCTGTACTGTAGCACTAAATTTGTGTTTGGGCTTTTAAATGCCAGTGGCCATAACGAGGCACCAGCAGAATCCACTGACCAATCGGTAAGCTTCACAATTTACCCTACTTGCCACTGTTTGCTCTTTTGGAAAAAGTATTTCCATATGAGGGCTTTGTAGGTGACCTTTTGAACTTTCACATTCTCAAAATTTTAGATCTTACGTTTCAATTATGCATGAGTTACCCTTTCACGCTGTCCTCTGCACAGCTGTGTCAGTTGTCTGTTTCATGCTCCGTCTGACAGCTTTTAAACTAATCACTCCATTAACTAAAGCTTGAGAACATGGACTTGATCGCGTCTGGCCTCAATTATCAGTTGTCAGAACCATGTGGACTCAGCCAACAATTTTAGGTTGTAAGAACGATTCCCTGACGTTTCTATTAAGTAACAAAAATGTAAACAATGTTTTGAAGGTCCTATGAACCTCCAGAAGCATCCAGCGACATTGTATCAACATGATGTAATGTAATGTTTTTAAAATGTTCCACTTACAACTTAAGAATAATGTTTTTGATTTCAGAAACATAACGTTAAAAAACTCCTACTAAGGTTACTGCAAGAACGTTTTTGATAACTTCGAGAACTTTTAGAGAACATTACCCAACGTTCTGAGAATGTTTCGTTAGCTGGCAGAACACACAGATAAAGAAAGAACAGACCATAATATATAGTCAAACCTCAAACCTTTTGGGTAAACATGCCCCTCTTCCTCTCTGCTGGTATTTGTATGTGATCTATTGAAGAGGATAATGTTGTTTCACCACGCTGTCAGAATTAAAGCATGTCGGTGCTCGGAGCGATGCAGGCACACGCAGAAATCCCATTGGCTTCGCACAGCAGGCGCGTCACACCTCGGAAGACGATTCGAGTCGCTGCCTCAGTCAAACACCTCCAGATGCGCCAGGAAACAAAACGACAGGACAAGAAAACCTGGAAAGAAAACGCGAGTGGTGCTTGGCCGTGCTAAACTCAAGATGCTGTAGGATGATGCTGGCGTTGCTATGGTAACCCGTGTGGTCGCTTACTGGCCTCATCGCGCTAGGTGACATTATCGTACGCGGTTATAAATTCAAGACGAATTTAAAGTATATTGCGTTTTGCTGCGCAACTTAAATAAAGATTCACTCACTCATACTGACAATTTTAATATCATACTCATATTGTATGGATTTGTCTCTTTAATAGTGCTTTTCGGAGACCGATGGTATTATACGCTTTCATTAAAACCCCCGAGGCTTCGACGTAAATCATATTAACGTTTTACATATTAATAAGTTCCTCTTTGTGTGTGTGTGTGTGTGTGTGTGTCAGGAGGAGATGGAGGGGGGGGGCTGTTTCTAATGCTTCGTCACGGCACAGTAAAATAAACCCACTGGATTTCAGAGGGCCGCAGGAGGTGTGTGGGGGCCGCACGAGATTAAATTAGCCACATAGAGGCTTAAGAAAGCACAGGCGGTGACAGCACACGGCTTACCTGCGCGACGCTGTCCTTGAGAGACAGGACGCGTAATCCATGCGAGAGCATCAGAAACGCGCCGCGCGTTCACGCGTCAAGCTTACAGTCACACTAGCTCCGCGACACAGAAACCGTCTGACAGGTGAATAAACAGATCTAGTCTTACTATCAGGCGACACGCCAGCTGACCGTCAGATAACTAGTATTCCCTGCCTGAAATCACTGCTTCTGATATGACTGGCCAGGTTTACTAAATAAATAATAAGTCATTCATTTTTGTCAGAATATTTGCAGTTGACTCCAATTTTTTTTTGAGTGAAACAATTATTAAACATTCAATACTGAAATGATTCAAAACAAAGGTTTGTTTTTTTAAAGTCTTTAATTTTAAATACCGCTCGTGCACGAGTGAGGTGGTTTAAATGAACCGGTTGAAGAGTTGACTCACTCGTAAAGATAATTAGTCGCCACCTGTTGGTGTAATGACGTAAACTAGTAAGAGTTATCTCATTGAATCACTAAACGAGTCTCATAACATTTCCGTTACTAGTCGAAATAACTCGCTGTTTTAGCTCTCCAGCGGTTTATAGCAGCTTAGTAAACAAGGTAAGTCACTCGATCTTAGTCATATACTACCATAAACTACTCTCTCTCTCTCTCTCT
>JAZGTJ010012920.1:0-15461 GCA_036877575.1 Botia almorhae
AGAATGACATTGTTTTCTTAACAGCTGGAATGGACGTCATCCGAAGACAATCTGAATAAATGTAAAATGGCCTCAAAGACGGTATGTGTTGTCAACAACATCCTGAAACTCTGATTGTTTGGATGAAGACATTTGTTGCTTGATATTTACCTGCTTCAAATACTTATTTAGCGTTTTGTTTCTCATGGACTTCACAGGACTGTGGAAACTTCATTCGGATTTTGCAGTTTTTCAACTCTACACACCTCTACATCTGTGGGACAAACGCGTACGGACCACAGGGCCTCGTAGTTGTAAGTAAATATAAATTACAAATATTGATCATTGTCTATCTTAAATGATATTCCTTTACATGCACCAGACACTTATACCTTACACCACACACTTTAATTAATGACATAATCTTAATATAGGAAATAGAATGAATTGTGCAGTGCCATCTACAGGTCATGATGAAAATGACAATTAAATGAAGGATCCGATTTCATCATCTGTGTTGCTGTATGTGTAGACTACAGACTCTATACCCTGAAGACTCTATATACCAAAGACTATATACCGAAGACTCTATACCCTGAAGACTCTATACCCTGAAGACTCTATACCCTGACTCTTCATACCATTTCTGTTTTAGCCGGCAGGTTCTCTGACTGCTAAAGGAGACACGAAAGAGGCCAAACACTGCTGTCCTTATAGCTCCAGCCAGAGAAACACAGCTGTTATTGTTGGTGAGGACCATCTCACACATTTACATGAATGCATTTGGCAGACACTTCTGTCTAATCCCTGAACTCGAACCCATGACCCTGACGTGCTGCCAAGCACCATACTCTACCAGTTCAACTGCAAGAACCCTGGATATGCTAGTGGGTTTAACTTGTGCTAATCTCACATGCTGTGCACATCTTTAATCTGTGTTTACAGATGAAGAGCTGTACACAGCCACTAAAGTCGGCTATTTTGGGGAAAGCGTCATTTCTCGCTGTCTTGGCAAAGGAACCCGAAACAACTTGGTTCTTGACAGTGAACCAAAACTGTTAAATGGTTCGTATGTGTTCTGTTTTTTATCCTGTACGATTTGGGTCCTGGAACACAAGGGGAGAGACTTTGATGATTATAAAGTCGCTCGGACTGAGTCATCTCCTGCTGTGTTCCGCATATATCCATTATGTTCTATGGGTTTGAAATGTCATGAGAGAATTATGAGAGAATTTGAGTTTTTACTGTAAACTGTTTCTTTAAGAGTGGAATATTCAGGCTTTCGTGGGAAATGTCTTGTGTTTCCTTCAGGTCCTGTATTCATAAGTTCCGCGCACATCGCCAGTGAAGGAAAGGTGCTGCTGTTCTTTACTGAGGCTGGAGATTTGATGGGGGACTCATTCGTGAACTCCTTCACTGTGTCTCGTGTGGCACAAGTCTGCACGGTGAGATGATCAGAATGACTCTTCACTTTTCACAGACTGTGAGCATGCAGGCAGATCCTGTCACGTTTTAACAGTCTTATCGAAACGTCTGAAACTGTTATTCACATCAGGATGATAATGGAGGAAACCGGGTTCTGCAGAAGCGTTGGACGTCTTTCGCGAAGTCTCAGCTGGTTTGCCAACAAGGAAAAGAACTTCAGTTCAACGTCCTGCAGGATATCGTCATCCTGTCAGACAGTGACTCACCTGACAACACTCTGTTCTACGGAGTTTTTACCCCCCAATGGTTTGAGTCAAAGCTTCTGTCATCACACATAAATTGATTACTTTGAAAGATCATGTGCCAGGACACACCGAATGAAGAGAGTATCTCTCTCTCTCTCTCTCTCTCTCTCTCCCTCAGGTCAGTTTCCTCTGGTCTGTCAGCCGTATGTGCTTTTAGTCTAACAGATATTAAAGCAGCTTTTTCAGGGGATTACAAAACATTTAACAGAAATGGAAACTACTGGTCGCGCCAGCCAAACGCAGACGGCAAACTAGGAACGGTAACATGAGAGCAATGCTTTAAATATGCAGAGGAAAACAACCCACGAATATCTCACTTGCAGTATACACTCTTAAAAATGTTCTTAAAAGAACCTTTTCATTACAAAATTTGTTTTGTGACACAGAAAGGTTCTATGGATGTTAATGGTTCTTTATGGAACCATACAGCCAATAATGGTTCTTCTAAGGCATGGTGAAGGTTTCTAAGAGTGACTACACACATTAAGATAGGATGAATTATTTGAACACCCATGAAACGACACACAGCAGCGTTAACCACAGTAATCTCCTCTCCTCACAGTGTGGATTATATAATGACAGTGACAGCGTCTTAAACACGGTCAAAAAGACCTTCCTCACGCAGCGACCAGTGCGTCCTGTGGGGGAAAAATTACTGTTGTCCTCCACTGAGAATGTTTACAGTCGTGTAGCTGCTCAAAGAACAGTAGCTGCTGATGGACAGAGTTACACCGTACTCTTCCTGCTCACGGGTAACCACGGCAACAGCTGATTTTAAATCTCATCTTTTGTGTGTTTGTTACATGTTGTGTTAATACTCAGTTGTTTCTGTGTTTCTCAGAGTCTGGTTTTCTTCATAAAGTCGTCCTGCTATCTGAAGGTCCTCATATTATCGAGGAGATCCAGATTTTTGAGCAGCCACAAACTGTGAAGAACCTTCTTCTCTCCACCAGCAAGGTTTTCAAGTTTATTTCTCTCTGTTTATTTGTTTCTTCTCTCCTGAATTATCTGAAGTATTTCAACATCTCACAGTCTTCACTCACTATCCTGGATGGAATGTTTTAAAAACGTTACAGACTTAAAGTTTGAATAATGTTCTTATAAGCAAACTTAAGCAACATTAATACAACGTCTAAAAACTGGACATTCCTATAACTTTCAAAATAGAAATTTTAATGGTTTTACTTATTGGAAACATTAGGGAATGTTTTTACAACCTAAAGCTGTTAGCTTGGTATTTAGTGCTGCTTTAGAGTTCTGCCAGAACGAGGGATCTTAGACTGGAACATCATCAAGCTGCCTGACTATTTGGAACCGGCTATGCATTGGCAGTGCACAATTAAATGCTGCTTATGTAGGGAGCTCACTAGATTTTGGAGCGGAGCCAGAATGCATCAGGTTTCATTCATTGCCATTCACTGGCTTTTTGTGAATTCCTGCAGGCTGTGCTGTTCGTTGGCTCCTCTGAGGGCGTCTTCAGAGTGTCTGTGTCCAGCTGCTCAGTCTATCCAAACTGTGCTGAGTGTGTGCTGGCCCGTGACCCGTTCTGTGGCTGGGACTCAGACACCAGATCATGTACTGCTGTATCCAGCATGAGCTCTAACCTGTGAGTTCAGTTCTGTACCAGTATCTGATTTAACTGTCTGATCTAATGAGTTAATCTGAATATAGAAATGGTCAGATATATTATTTGTGAACTTAACGCTGCTCATATTTTTGTGCCTGAAACGCAGACGACAGGATGTGGAAAATGGAAACGTCAGAGAACAGTGTGCAGAGGTTAAAAATACAGCTTCACTTCCCGCCTCAGGTGAAGATGTTTGCTGTGCTACCCATAAACTCCCTCACATTTCATTTCAGCTTACATTTGTGTCTTTTCAAGATTTCAGGGATGATCCACCCAAAAATGAAAATTGTTCCATCATTTATCATTTCAAACCTGTATGACTTTTCTTCTGTGGAACACAAAAGAAGATATTTTGATAAATGTCAATGAGAGTCACTGTTGATTAGTCACCAACATACTTCAGAATATCTTCTGTTGTGTTCCTCAGAAGCAAAAAAGTCATACAGGGTGAGTAAATAACGGGGGAATGTTCATTTTTGGGTGAACGATCCCTTTCTGTGACCATAGGAAGCCTGGATCTTATAAAACTGTATGACAGTAATTCATATTTCTCATGTGTTGTAATTACATTCAGTTGTTCATGTTTAACTCTGTGAGAAGTTTAACATCATCATTAAACTTCCTGCATGTGTTTTTCTTCAGTGACACGCACAGCACAGTTAAACGAGTTTGTGGTTTTACCGTGCAAGTCCAGATCCAGACTGGCTGAGGTCACTTGGAGGTTTTTAAACAACAGTGTTGTGTCTCAGTTTCCGTACCTGCGTCGGTCCGATGGCAGCTTGACCTTTCCCGTCACTCCGGATACTGCGAGCACCTACCGCTGCGTCTCAGAGGAGCTGGGCTTCAGACAAACCCTCGCTGTCTTCTCTGTTTCACTCCCTGTTTCCCCTCGTTCATTTTCCTACCCATCACACCATCATCCCGATGTCGCCCGGGACTCGAGCAAGGATCCTGAAACGGAGCCCTTCCCTGTGTCTGACGAACCCGAAGCCACGAAAGCAAAAATAATAAATGCCTTTATCACGCCAGCAGACAGCAGTGCTAAAACACAAGCCAGGACTAAATCCACAAGCTCTGCTGAAGAAGCTGTTTGCACCTCACAGAAGAGCTACTTCTCTGAAATGCTGTTTTTTTGCCTGCTGTTTGTCATGTGTGTCTGTGTATTCGCTGCTTTTGTCATCTTCTGGAGGCACAACATGAGGTGTAACAAAACCGCCCCTCGAAACTCCCCTAAAGACCCCGAGACCGACAATATCTGGCAAACAGAACTGGAGGAAAATCCTAAAAGTTGAGCCGTTAAACCAGCAGCTGCTATGCTGAGGTGTCATGAAAGGGCTGATTATTGAGGTAGCCCCGCAATTTTAGGTTGGAAGAACGTTTCCCTAACGTTTCCATTAAGTTGCTAAAAACTTACAAAATGTTATTTTAAAAGTTCTAGGAATAGTCAAAACATCCATTTTCTTAGACGTTGTATAAACGTTATTGCTTGGTTATAAGAACATGCATTTTTTAATTGAGTACATTTTTAAAATGTTCCAAAAACAACTTGTTTTGTATGTATTTATAATGTTAAAGAAAGTTTCACTAAAGTTACCGCAAGAACGTTTTTGATACCGTTTAGAAAACGTCTGGGATTAAGCCCCATAATACCTGCGGTTAAAACAGCAACATTTCCACTTTGATTTCGAGATTTTATTGTTTATTTGTTGTTATTTATAATCATATAAGTTTAATTATATTATTTGTCATTCAGATTTTAAAGACGTTGTCTGTGATTTTTTTTGTCCTTTCGGCTCTATAAAATTCAGAGAAACCACAATAAAGAAACAATCATGAATCATCTGTTCATTTCACCAAACATTAGTGCATTTAAAATTAAACTACTGTGGACTGGAACTGGACTGGAACAGTGTGTAAACGGGGAGTTTCCATGTCTCGGTATAAAGGTGATTGTCATATTCCTGTGAGAAATTACATGTTTAATGACCTCTAGAATCAATGAAGTGATGGTAGTGATTAAACTTACATTACATTATCCCACTGGAGGAAAACAGACTCCAGACCTGGAAGCAAGCTCAGCAGAACTGGAAAAGCCCAAACTGCCACCCTCAGCCATGATGTTTCTGAAGAACATGTGGCACTTTATTGAATAATGATTATTTGTTCACTTATGTGTTTTTTCAATATCTATATCTGAATTATTTATAGGCGGCTGTTCGACTCGTGTATTTATTTATCATGTTTTGACCTGTGTTACGACAGGATTGTGAGGGTCCATGTGAAGCTGTGTCAGACAGAACATGAGGATGTGAACTGCATAGCTGTGCACTGAAAGTTCATTAACACTGTGGAACCATTTTACCTGCAGATTACATAAACACAAAGACGAGGTTCACATGTGAGATGGTGCAGGTTATTTCATTCATTTCTGACTAACAAACTGATATTCTTCCTTACGTACAACTCAAACAAACCTGAGTGTTTATCCCTGCAGACGGCTGTCACTCACGCCTGGTTTCAGATGTAAAATAGATTCAGACTGATTTTGTCAGCCAGATTAATTAAAGTAGCTCAGATGGTAATCTTCTAGGGCGCACACACTTCCACACTCCACAGAAACCAGTTTATCTTCAGAGTGAGAAATGAAAACAGATGTTTGGTGAATGCACCAGCCTGCACGTTCTCTCAGAACAGTCTTGACTCGTGTGTACATAATTCATACCTGGGGTTAAAAATACCCCGCGCTGGCGGCAGGGCTGTGTTCTGAAATAAAGGTCCGGGGGTCGAGAGTTTTTCATGGGACTCAATCAGAGCTAACCTGGATTTCTCCTTGTTTACCCAAATAACAATTTCAGATTGTGAGAATGTTTCCCTAACGTTTCCATTAAGTAACAAAAACGTTAAAAAGGTGGTTTTGAACGTTCTAGAAACGTTACGTTGAAAACATCCAGTTTAGACGTTTTATTACCGTCATTGCTTGGTTATGAGAAAGTTATTCAAACATTATTTTTAATTCTGTAACGTTTTCAAAACGTTCCACTAACTACTTAAGGATAACGTTTTTGATGTACCATATATATAACGTTAAAGAATTGTTCTGCTAACGTTTCTGCAAGTGCTTCTGGATCACTTAGGGAGAACTTTTGGAGAACGTTAGCTAACGTTCTGAGAACGTTGCCTGTTGGCTGGGTAGCCGCCTCCCCTCATGACATCAGCACTGCGGAGAGCAGCCGCACACTCTGCTGCAGAACGCCAGTGCGCAAAGGTAAGCGAGCGCTCCTCTACACGTGTGTTAATACATTAACAGTGTGCATGTAAAACAATCACGCATATTTCGTTGCAGAACGCGTAATGAATGCATGTCTTCATATACACGCCAGATGTGCATGTTTTGATGTGTACTGCTGTGACTGTCTGCAGCGTGTTATTGATGAGCGATTGGTGATCTGTCAGGATGTCGCTGTACGCGTCTCAGATTAAAGCTTTCAACAGCTCAGAGCCCAAAACGCTCGGCGTGAGTTTCACACCAGCAAACACACAAATGTATCGATTACTGTCGCTTTATTAGAAATGATATCGCATCGATCTGTCTGTATCATTACACAGCGTTAGATTTGGAGCAGATTGTTTACATGTTGTTAAAGATCGCATATTAGATGTTAGTTATTGATGGCATTAGAAAATACATTTATTGTGTTTTTTAAATAAGGCTTTAGTGGTTACAACATGAAATCACGTAGTATATTTATTAAATGATAACTGGCTGACATCCAGGGACACACCCATAGCTAAGACACACAGACACACACACAAATACACACACATAGTCCAAGAGGTATCTGTTATATTTTGTAAAAGTCTTATTTATCAGTCGTATTGTATAATCGAGTACAAGATTATTATTAAATATCAAATTATCTTAAGTAAGAAAGTTAGTGTTCCAGTAAATCAAACGGATGTGACTTTAAGATAGCATACAAACACTATTGTGGATATATTGTGGATTATTGTGGTTTGTTTATATGGGTGATTTTTCTGTAACGTGATCTAGGCTGTTCAGATTGTGATCGGAGTTCTGACTGTCATTTTGAGCACAATTGTGTACAAGCTGCATTATCACATCCAGCGGGAAATCATTATATTCATCATCAACGGTGCTCAGGTACAAACACACACATTAACACTCGGATCAGATCAGTCAGTGTGTTCAGATTTAGAGGTTTTTGAATGTTGTGACGCTGTTCTCTACAGATCGTCATCACCGGCATTGTTCTGGTGCACACCGGGAGGAAGACATCGAGATGTTTGGTACGTTCATAATAAATACACAACAGACGTCAAACATTTGCGTGTGCATCCCAGCGGATGTTTTAGGTTGTAAGAACGTTTCCATAACGTTTCCATTAAGTAACAGAAATGTTAGTAATATTATTTTGAAAGTTCTGGAAATGTCCATTTTTTTGACATTGTATTAACAGTATTGCTTACTAAAAAAAGAATGTTATTCAAACATTTTTTAATTCTGTAATGTTTTTAAAACGTTCCACTAACTACTCAAGAATAATTTTATGATATATAATATGTAACATTAAAAATGTTCTATTAATGTTACTGCAAGACCTGCAAGACCTGTTACTGGAGATAACTTTTAGAGAATGTTAGCCAACGTTCTGAGAATGTTCCCTTTTAGTTTGGCCGTGGTGTATTTTTATATGCAGTTAGGACTAAACTCAGATCAAATCTGTGTCGTTTTATCCTTGTTTTTCTGTACGAGATTATTTTCTCTCATCCTGTATTAAAAACAGGCGCAGTAAATGCGACAGTGTTCTCCTGCAGTCAGACTTTTAATGACAACAGCATGAAGTCCGTTTCTCTTTGCATTTTTATTTTAGCCAACAGCCTGTTTACTGTAGACAGGAAGAGAGACTGTTTGAACAACGTCAATGTTAAGCGATTGACCACAGCATGTGTTGTTTTTTATGTGTCATTTGTAACCCCAGATCAGTGGATTATAGAGCGGTCAATATTTTCTCTTTCATTTTATATCATTTAAACATTCTCCCCTTACACAGTTCGTACTGTATTTCAGATGTGTAAAATGACTTTGTGTTTGTCCACGTTTGTCCACGAGGGCATGAGATTTGTTTGTTATGTGTTGTTGAAACAGATTTGATTTGTCGCAGGTGCTGACGACCATCGTTCTGCAGTTACTAACAGCAGCATTTGATATTGTTGGATTCGGGCTCATGGCCAGACACATTCCATTCAGAGGAGAGTCATACTACTACAGAGACACGGAGGTAAACAAACACAGACGGCACATCTCATTCCACAAACCTGAGCATAACTCTGAACTCTGTGTTGTTAAACAAACGGGAAAATGTTATACTTCAATCAGCTTGTATTTTATGATTCCCCGACCGTTTACATTTAGTCATTTAGCTGACGCTTTTATCCAAAGCGACTTACAACCGACCGGTTTGTTTTCTTATTGTCCAAAAATGATTTTCATTATGTTGCTGACGTCTGTTTAGTAGCGTTTAGTTCTTTCTGTGTTGTAAATGGCGCAGAAGGTGTAAAAAGTAGACATTAGGAGGCAGGCAGGACTGAAGGTCTGTCTCAGTGGCAGACAGCGGGCTGTGGTGCGAGTGTGTATCTGTAGAAAGAGACATGTGACCTCAGGATCTGTCCTGCTTGTTTCAGTGGTGTTGTGACCCACTTCACTCTGTCTGGGCTTGCTGTGGAGAAGGAGAGCGAGGTGGACAGAAAGAGGTGAGTCACACTGCAAGCAGAAAGAATATCACACACACATCGTGTGACTCAGAGCAGCCTTTTAAACAAACAAACAAAAATGTGAAAACCAAAATTCAATCTGAATCTTAAACCTGGTCTGAGACCTGTTCAAACAGCTTTAATGTACACTTCTCAGTGTTTTAGGAACGAACTTCCTGTCATTTATATTTTTGGAATAACTTTGCTGTATAGTTTGTGCAGGAATTAAAATGGATTTGTATTGAAGTATAACATTTTCCATTTTCCCTCTAGAATTATATCACACCATAGTTTTGTGTCTGTTATATACACATTTATGAATTCATCAATTCTTTAGAAAACACAGTTTCCTGCAGGTAACAGAATGTGTTCTCTGTGGGTGATGTGGAATAATAAACACAGTAGCTACAGAAGCTGAACGTGGATTTTGTGTCACGTCTGTTACTGTATGATGTATATTTTAGCGTAACTGAAATTGTCTAGAATCTGGAATATAGATGATTGTAATGATTGTATTTTGTCTGGCTTGTTTTACAGTTCTTGGTGAATGGAGTCTTGGGGACAATGATTGGTTTCCTGGTGCTCGCGTGCATCATTGGTTTGGTTGTGTCTCTCTTTGGAGTTTACGCTCTTTCTGTTAGCGCTATAAAGGTATGTCATTTCCATGAGGGTGATTTCAAAATAAAAGACCTTCATATGGACGTTTGCTTTATTGTTGTGTGTGTGTTTCTTTAATGAGACTCTTAATTCACTGTTTGTTATCAGGAGCTGACGCCCATTCCACATTCTACAGCAAACCAACATTATGGTGCCGGCCTTCAGGCCCAGAATGCGATCCACGCAGGAAACTGACAGATTAAGAGATGTTCAGAGCAGAATGGCACAGTTTTAGCACAGTTTTACACCCTCTGAGAAAAGAGAACTGTTTCCACTACAAACCACTCACAGGTAAACGACATCAAAAAAACTTGTAAATAATTTTTGGAAGTAAAATGGAAATCTCGTTTTTGCTTCGCTGTTGCTCTCACAGGCTTTAGGAACGCTGTAATTTTAAATGCTCGACTCGGTAGTTATTCGTACCTTGTTGATTTTGCACTTTTACACACTGACGCTTCGTAGCATGACATGCTAATTAAATGTATACCCAGAAATCTGGGCCAGAATCCAGTGTTGTAGATGTATGTTAGACCCAACTAACAAGGAACGTTTTCAGAGCGTCGGCTAATGTTCTCTAAAAGTTCTCTCCAAGATATAAAAAAGCGTTCTTGCAGTAATGTTAGCAGGACGTTTTTGTAACTATATTTTTCAGAAATGTTTTTTTTAAGTTGTTAGTGTAACACGCTGACACATTAAAACATAGTGTGCTGAAACGTTACGCATTTCAAAAAGTTTGATCATTTTCTTACAACGTCTAAACAAGTGGACATTTTGACCAATTCTAGAACATTCAAAACAACAGTTTAATGTAACTTAATGGAAATGTTATGGAAACATTCCTACAACCTAAAAGTGTTAGCTGGGGAGGGAATGTATATTTGTCTGAGAACTTGTGACATTCAGCTTTCGGTACGTTAGGTACTGAACGTTATGGAAACGTTACAGTGAATAGAGACGGTAAGACAGGTCTGTAATTCTCTGTTGTTTTGTAGCTCTTGTGTCATCTTTTGCATGAATCTTTATATCGGTCGACATGTTTGTTTGAGCCACTTGAGGACACACACGGCGACATTTATCAAGTTTGTGTGTTACTATAAATCATGACTCAAAATTCAAGCGCTAAAACTAAACTTCAGCACTGATGTAAGCAGAGGCCAAAGGACATTTTTATTAGCTTACAACGATGATTAATACACATATTGAAGAGAAATGAAAAGCTTGATAAATGTGGCCCATGTTCAGTGAATGTCTAGTAAAGCAGAGCACCCTGAATTTCAACACCGAACAGCATCGCTTGGCGTTTTTGTCATCTCGTTTTATCCGTGCCGACTCTTCAGGAAAGCTATGATGACTGCCAACTGTAAGTGCCACCACCTGTGACCAAACTCATGGACACTAAGACTCAGAGGTTGAACCCTCAGTCAAGGGCTCGACTTTGGTGATGTAAGATCCTCTCGTGGAAGCATGTGTTGTCTGTTCTGTGTCTGTAGATCTTTGTCATTACGACAGCATGTGAGATTTACATCCTGCCTGTGATCTCTTGACGTGTAGTCACATGAAAATGTAGTGAGTAGTCACATGACCGTGTTTGTGTTTGTATCTGACGGAACGATGTTTCAAATAAACTTGATTTAATACACAGTCTGGCGCCCTCGCTTTATTTTACGCAACACTGCACGAACAGCCGTGACATAAATAGTGTCTGAAACTGAAACCAAAAATCATTAAAATCATAGACTTAAAGATAAGTAATTGGAGTAATTCTTTATTGTAATATATTGTTACTGTGGATTCCCTCTCTGATCATTACAAGTGGAAACCAGGAATAAAGAAACAGACTTTTATTATAAAACATCAGAAGTGATATCGAGTTGTGACGAGTGTCAGAAGCAGATGACGTCACACACTGAGCTTAAGTTACTGTCCTGTTAGTTATATGTTACAGTATGAATACTTTATTTAATGAACACTAGAGGGAGTTGTTTTGCCTCATCAAGTACCCTCATGTGCAGGTTAGACATGGACGTGGCTGTTCTGCTGCAGTCAGTGTGCTGTGTGCTGTGCGTGTGTGTGTGTGTGTGTGTGTGTGTGTCAATTTTTGGTAAGTTTTTTGTATTTAAACATAAAATATTTCTAAATGTAGAGTGTTCATCTATCAGCCAGATACAGATTTCAATCAATACAGATTTGGAATGACATGAGGTTGAGTAAATGATGACAAATAATTTCTGAGTGAACTGTCCCTTTAAGAAAGCTCACAATCCGTGTTCACTTGTAGTGTTGATTTTAACATTGTGAGTGTTTGTTTTCTGTGTTTGTTGTTGTCAGCATGACGAAGTTTCTCCACACAGTGATCTGAACGAGACCTCGCTGCCTGTTTCTCTGTTTTGTAAACCACAGCGAGGACACAGAGCGAGTCAGTACCGGCAGCAGATGTACTGTAGAACCGTAGTTAAACCCACTGGAGCTGAGAGCTGGAGATGAGCTGACCGCTGCTGTCTCACATTAAACCTGAACTGGAGCGTGTTGTTCTGACAGATGTCTCAAATCAACACAACTGTTCAGTGATCAACCTTGTATTTTTATATATGCAATATGCATTTATAATCATCCAGATATCTATTTAAGTGTTAGTCTGCCAATTGTGCGTTTTTGAATGAAAGATACAATGTCTCTGCCCACCACAAGAGGGCGGTGGTCACTGTTCCGTCTGCGTGTGTATTGATTTTGGCCGCAGAAGTAATTCCCAGCTTGCTTTAATATCTAGTTGTGTGCTTTACATGTACTGGAGGTCTGGTGCTTCAGAAAAATATCAATAGCTCTCTAACGTCCTAGATAATAATAACAGCCTAGATCTAACATTAATTATTAATTGCAATTAATAAAAACATTCCAGTTCTGCCTATTAAAAACTGGCACAATGTATTTAGTTGTTGATGTATTTCATCTGTAGACAAATTCATCTTTATTATGCAGTAAAACCTAAAAGTAACTGTTGCTCGTAGTACAAATGGTGCAGGGTGATTTAGGGTTTGTTTTAAATCCCTATGTTTAGTACTTTATAAACAATATTAATAGGCATTTTTGCCTTAGCAATCACAGCAACATATATTATGTGTTTGTGTGCGTTACTGCAGACACACCTTATGCTAACTTACATAATGCGGTTTGCATACTGATTCAGGATCAGTATGATGGTGTTTCACTCGCCTGTGTGTATAAATATACTCCTTATCACCTGCTGCTAAAAGACGTGTTGATTGATACACAGAGACACGAAATTACCAGTTTAAATAGTCTCTTACTGGTGTTGTGCTGAAAGTTGCCTCCTGCCAGATTATGACCCCCCTCATTGAGACTGCTGCTTGATTTCATAATCCTAACCGTACACCTAACCCTAATCAAATTGGGGAATGAGGGGGGTCCTAATCGGGCAGGGAGTCATTTTTTGACACATGTCAAAATTCAGGGTTTTGATCTTGTCATCCTCAAGATATTTTGGTTTGGTGAGGTATTCTGCTGTTTTCTGAACCCTCAATGATTAAAACACACACGGCTGAGAGTCAGCACTTGATTTGCTGTTTTATTGTATCATGGTTTCATGAAGCCTATATAGTGTGCTGACTGCAGTGGATCACTGCTGTGGGCGTTTCATTATTGTGTACCATTAACACCTTTAGTAAAGAACATCAGATGAAATTCCTTAATGTTCAACCGTCATATCTGAATTAGATTTTAATGGACAAATAACAGTAAAGAAGTCGTCTGTCACGGCGCTGATATGAGCCGCTGTTTGCTAACATAAAACAAGTTCTGTGTGAAACAGTTCCCGCCTCTTACTAAACCTTTCCTCTGATGGCCACTAAAATCATTGTTTTCTTGTATTTACGGTTGAGAATATCTGATCTGGTTCAATACAAACTCACTGCTTGTGTTTTTGTTGATATAATCACATCAAATTCATAATTGTTCTAAACTACTTGACAAAGACTGGAAATTGAACTTTAGTTGGACATATTTTTCCAGTATTTTCCGAGCATAAGGATGACATCCAGAACACACGTGACGATGGAACTAAAAACTGATTCTCAGTTTCTAAACGTTTTCACGCTGATGGTGTAATGCAGTGGGCGAGACTCACATGTAACTATGTTTAGATTAATGTACAATTAAGCAGTTTGTTTTATTGTGCTGTAGCGTTTCTGACGTGTTATCGACTCCACCTGACAACAATCTGTTGGGTGAAACCAGGGTGTGTCCATACAGCACCAGTTTGATCAAAATCAAAAACCTAATTTTATTCATCTGAAGTCTTTAAATCAGTTAGAATATCATCTTAAATACTAAAATAAACAGTACAAGCGTGTGAGAGTTAAAGATTTCCTCGATGCAATTTAATCATTAATTGGGTTTGTTTGTAATGAACTTTAAGCTTCACAAAGGTTTTAAATGGGACAGAATCTATAACAAGAGTGTAAATAACCGGCAAACACTTAACAATATAACCAGAAATGATTCATGCCCCAGTGCATCATGGGAGAAACGGCTTTAGTAAAAGGTACAGATTCAATGACAACAGAAACATTAATGAATACAACACAGTTACTGTAAATATCTTGCCTCATTTACAGTTACTGTAAATGAGGCACCTTTATTAGATGCCTCATGTATATTATCTTCTACACTGAATAAACAGTGTATTTAGTGGGCTAAATACCTGCAGTGTAATTGTAACACATATTTATTAATTGGTTTATATAAATTGAAATTGTAATTAAAATGAAACTTTCTACATGTTTGAATACACATTTAGATTGTGCTCAATATGTTCAAGTCTAAGTTCTAACTAACTAATGCAGTGTAGAATGTTCAGCACTTTTTGTTATGAAATGAATAACTACAAAATGGCTTTTGTCTTTAAACTCCACAGAACAAGCTAGACATCCTCGACCATTGTCATAAAACCATTTTAATTTCACTAAATCAGTAATAATAATCTTTTATCCCATATTCAGATGTGTGGAGTGACAAACACTAACTTGAGGTTTTGTTTGATGTATGAAAATAAACACTAAGCAGACTGTGTTTTGTAATGACATGAAGCATTGTGTTCCTGTTAATAGCAGATCCTGTCGAGTCTCTTCTCATCATTCACAGGCTCAGAGAATCTGTGTGTATAAATATATCATATATAAGTGTTAGATTGAGCGTGTCACTGAAGCTGTGTGTGTGTGTGTGTGTGTGTGTGTGTGTTACTCTACCTGTGCCTCTCATTTGTTCACCACGTACATTCCTGTCCGGTTTTTTGGAGGTTTTTCTCGAACATCCTGTTGATACAGAGTCAGTTAACAAAAGTCACACGACGACCATTAAACCTCAACATCTTCCTGTGGCTCAGATGCTATTGCGTTAGCAAAGGTTGTGGGTTCGATTCTTAAAGTCTATTGACAATATGTATACAATCTATACTTAATCTCTAATGCTCTGTTTAACCTAAAAAACATCTGTTCTGTTCATCCTGTCTCTAGCATCAGAAAGTGATGTTAAAAGCTTTCCCTCTCTGTTTTTCTCTCTCTCTTTGTAAGTTGATTTGGATAAGAGTGTTTGCCAAATGCATAAATGTAAATTTGTAACAGTGGGTCTAGTTACACGTAATTAAATTTAACTTAGTCACATGTAATATCTGCCATGCTTAC
>JAZGTJ010012921.1:0-15460 GCA_036877575.1 Botia almorhae
AAAAAAAAAACTAGGTTACACTGGGTTCGGTCTTATCAACAGTGCATCTGCAGTCATTGCGGTAAAGACCTTTCCCATGGGTGTCTATTTCTGAAGAACTATGAAGGGTTCAATGTTTGTTTTGTAGGAGAAGGGAAGACCCAGCGGGCTCTGTCGATGGGGAGAGATTTTCTCTCCTAAACAACGGCTCCCTGCAGATTCGCAAAGTTGAGAAGGAGGACATGGGCCAGTACAAATGTTTTGCAAACAACTCAGAGGGCGCGGCTAGCATCTTCTCTGAACTTTTCGTTAAAGGTTAAGCACATTCTTTAATCAAAAAACGTTTCTCTGCGAGATTCATTGACGGCATTTAAAACGAAGTTCTGCTGTTTATAGTTTCAACGAAGATTGTAGAAGGTCCTCAAAACATGGAGGTCGAAAGAGGATCTGCGGCAGAATTGGAATGCCAGGTGGAGTGCGACCCCACCCTCAGTCAAGAGCTGGAGGTCCTGTGGTTGAAGGATGGAATCAATATCATCTCAAACATCTCAGAAGGGTTGGTGGCCTATTTTATTTTAAACAGTTGTAAGTTGTTGTGGATGCACAGGGTATTAACAGTGTGTGATGTCAATAACAGCTTGAATTTGTTGAACCTTAAATTAGTGCAATCCGTACAATCCATCCTGCCTTTAAGTCAGTTCTCTTTTCAAAAAGGCTTGTGACATTAAAAGAAGGATTAGCACAACCTATGACATTTATGACAAGGGCTGGCAATTTATTTATAGTTATCAGTGCCGGAATCATGGATTAAATAATTGCTATGTAATCGTGTAACAGAGCAAACTAGATATAATTTTAAGCTTTTATCAGTATTAGAGCACTTTTGGGGGAAATGTCTCTCTTGACAACGGAAAGGTTCTCAATCTAATAAGCAATGGTATAACCTCTTTTCTATGCAATTGTCCTGTCTTACTGTGTCATGCTGTGTTATTGTGACTATTAACTCCTTGCTTCAAGAGAAATTCTTTGTGTCTATAAAATTTGCTAGGGATACTATACACTACAAGAAAAGTAAATCTGTTGCTTTTTTCCAGAAAGAAAATCTGTCATTTTTTGACATTTTATTAATAATCAACTACTGTAATACTGTTTACAGCCAGTTACAGCACAAGTTATCTTGTGTTTTTTGCAGATATGTAATAGATCATGGAACTCTTTACATTACCAATGTGAGTCATGGTCATCAAGGAAATTATACCTGCATTGCTCGAACATCACTGGACCAAGATGTGGCTTCTGCATATGTAACTGTTAAAGGTAAGACACAACCTCTGACATCTGATTGAAGACATTATGACAGCTCTTGGCTCAATTGTTTTGCTAACCTATTTACATTTGACTTCTATAAAACACTTCTTTATGATGTCTTGACTGTGATAGTCTTGCATAGCCAGACTTGAAGAATGACATAATGGCCGGTCCTCAATATTCTAGCCAGGAACCACCTACCTGGGCAGGAAGAGTCTGTGTATCCAGCTATGGTTGATTTAATGCATGATTTAATTTAATGTATGGTTTAATGTATGGTTTAATTTTTATGGTTTAATGTATGGTTTATTGGCCTGGTTTAATCTGAAATGGAATATATTATAATAATAGACCTGCTTTGAAATGTTCTTCATGTTAGGCATAGCAGAAAATATGTATAGACAATATTTATGGATTATTTGAAATATTCATATATAACTCAGAGCAGTAAATATGCTATTCAGCTTCTTTATGGCTCATTATGATGTCTGTAATGTTACACAGATGTTCCTGATCCACCCGTCCAGCTGATGCTCTCTGATCTGAAGGATCGAAGCGTAAAGCTCCACTGGGAAGCTTCCTTTGATCACAACAGCCCCATAACAGGTAAAACAAATCCTATAAATACACTGTACTCACCATATCTGCATGGATCCAGAATCCCTCATTAGGGTATGACTTAGGTTATGAAAGTTCTCCCTCTAAAGTAACCTTTACGCATAGTAGTTCACATCTTCTACTGTTCTGGAGCTTCCTCCAGCGTTAAGCAGATTTTAATAAAGTGGTTTCTTGGCCGTTGATTATGCTCTTTATTTTAAGGGGTCTCCCGCTGGGACCGCCCCACAGGGTCCTGAGAGCTTGTGCTCTGTACATTCAATGACTGTCGCACTCTCTATCTGCATGCAGAGTTCATCATTCAGTATGAAGAGAACCACTGGGAGCCCGAGAAGTGGAAGGTGCTTCTACGAGTTGCCGGCAGTCAGATTTCAGCCCCCCTGACGCTATACTGCCACATTAACTACCAGTTCAGAGTCATCGCCGTCAACGCCATCGGAAGGAGCCGTCCAAGCATGCCCTCTAAAAGATATAAGACTCCTCCTTGCGGTAAGGATACAGTGTTACATCGCCCGTGGTCCTTGAAGCTGCGCTTTCCTAACGTGTTGCCAGCCATATCTGAGGCTGTCCTTGGTTCACCTTGCACTTATTTGAAGTGTCTTAGTGGGGATTTACCCTGAGAATATTATACAGATGTCTATAAAAGATCCATAAATTTTAATGCTCTTTTAAGCGAGCGCTGTCCCGGACTACCAATAACTGCACGGTCGTTGTTATGCTCAATGCACATTGGCAGGGTTGGAGTGAAATGGTGTTATTGACTGAAAAAGATGTTAAATAATTCATATTCACATTTGTACAGCTCCTGACAGGAACCCGGAAAACATTAAGATTGAGGGTCACCTGCCACATCACATGGACATCAGCTGGGAGGTAATAAAATGAATGGGAACAATGTTGTTAAATAATTTTAATACACATGCATATATGCATGGCTTGGAAGCAAAGTAAGGCAAATAACATTACATGGGGAGACATGAGAGGTCGCTGGGACAGGAAAGAAGAATCACAAATGAGAAACGTTGAATATCTTAGTTGTTGCTCTCAGACATCAGTGAGATTAAAAGGAGAACAAACTGAGAATTTTTGAAAACTTCTGCCTCCTGAGAGAAATATTGCAGTCAGCTCACGTTTGTTCTGGAGTTTTAAAAGAGCTCTTAATAGTGTCTCAAACTGTGCTCAGATTTACAAAGATACTGAAGTCGGCAGCCAAAGAGAATTTAAATTCCTAGATCGGATTCAAACATTTCTCATCAAATTATCCCAAGGCAAAATTTTCTATTAATTAAGCTATTAATTTTATAGCTCTTATGTATGTCAACTACTGTCTCATTTGTGTCTGTTTTTATTGTTTCTAAAGAATTTTAGGGGAAATAGCTGAGACAAAGATATTTCAGTAAAAAAATAACTATGATCTCAGTTCTGAACGAGTATCATCTGAGCAACACCGTTTTTTTTGTGGAGGTTTGGTGTCTTAAATTAAAAAATAACAATCTAATGTTTGCTGGCAATCAAGTATCTGAACAAATCTCCATTCATTAGCCAATTTATTCCCCATTTATAAATCAAAACTCTTTTCAAGCTTCTTCCTGACATTTTCGTCTGCAGCTTGTCCTCTGACGGAAAGCCAAGAGAAGAACCCCAGAAACAAAGACCTCATGCAAAATTGTACAAACCCAAATGTCTCATGTTCTCCTCCACTCCTCCAAATGTTCAGTGTTCCAAACGCACATGTTTGCAAGTGCACTGACCCAGATTTCCTTTTAATCACCAGCCTCTATTGCCTGTGGAACACAACGGTCCTGATTTGGAATATAAACTGAGCTACAGGCTTCTGGGTGTCGAGGACAGTTGGAAAGAACAGATGGTGAAGAGACACTCATTTTTGGTGGAAAACACCCCAACGTTTGTTCCCTATGAGATCAAGATCCAGGCCCACAACAAGCACGGATGGGCACCGGAACCCACAGCGGTGATGGGGTATTCCGGGGAAGACCGTGAGTACAACACTGTGTTAATACATTCTCCACCCAGTCTTGTGGCACTTCCATGATCAGGCATTAATAAACTGTTAAGATTAAGAGATTAGTCAGGAGAGAGATTTAATCCACTATTTGCAGGGATCAATCTTTTCTGCTGAGCTTTTAGATGTGCTTTGTGGATCAGACACATTCTTTGCCAAGCACTGATGTGATTGCCATTTGTTGTTTTCCAACTTTCCCATTTTACGGTTTTGTCTCTAGTCGACACTTGGCATTGTCTTAAGGATGAAGCAACAGGTTGGGCTTGTTTCTCTATGAGACATAATGAAGTCCCTGATATTCCTGTAGCAGTGTACAGTATATACATATAAATGTTTAAATTAGCTGTAGGTCAGATCTTGAAAGTTCTGCTAACAGCTGTTGCAAAAAAACTCTGTTACACACTCATTTCTCTGTGGATTGCTTCATGCTAGTATGCGCTTTTCTTGGAATCAGTCTGTGTTTCTGTGTATTATCTAATCACAATCCATTTTACTTCTTGTTCTTGTTACTTGAAAACAGGGTTATGTATGAATTTGTGAGAATTCCGTTCCTGGAGCTCTTGTTTAGACAGTTTAACCTTGACCTTTGTTCGGTTTTCTTTTCCAGTGCCCTTAGCAGCTCCGGAGAACGTATCTGTGGAGGTTTTAAACGCCACGCTGCTGAGGGTCAGCTGGTCACCGTTGCCTCAGGCCTCTCTGAGGGGCCATCTTCTAGGACACACGGTGAGTTCCTGACCCCTCTGGTGTCACCACCATCTCAGTGCTCCTCAGATGAAGTTCCTGTGGTTGCAGAGGGCAAAATCATACAGCTACAAGCACAATATTTAAAGCTATTATGGTTCTTCTTTTTTAGTTTTTCACAGTGTGCTGCATTTTTCTTTTTTATTGCTCACTCTCCCTCACCATGTCTCCGACTTACTCCTGGCACTCGGTTTCTTCTCATTATATATCTCCTCATCCGCCCCCTCTCCTCCGTTCTTTGTTCCACTTTGTCTCTCGCTCCCAGGTGCACTGGTGGCAAACTCAAAGCCTCCTGACCTCTAAAAGAATCCCCTCAGAGAAGCAGTCTCTCACCGTCCCTGGAAACAGAAGTCACACCATGGTGCCAGGACTGAAGCCTTTTTCTGAATATAACCTGACTGTCAACGTCTTTAACAGGAGAGGGAACGGGCCCAGCAGCCGTGCCATCTCTTTCACAACTCCACAGGGAGGCAAGAAGAGCTTTGGCAGTAGACACTTCTAGCGTTCAAATTCTGAGGATTTCTAGAGTTCTAGAGAAATTTCAGTTGATATTTTTAAACTTTGTTGGTTTTTTTTTGGTGATAAATTGCTTTTTCAAGGCATCTCATGTATTATTTCAGTTGGCTCATGTTACAAGATTATTTCTTTCCTTTCGTTGACTTATATAACGTTACGTGAGGTGTTGGTATTTTGATGAGTACCATTTGACATCTTCCCACAGTCCCTGACAAACCTCCCATACTGAGAGCCACAAACTTTCAGAAAAACTCCATCACGCTGGTGTGGGCGCCTCCGTATGAGGCCAACGGCTTTCTCACAGGTTACCTGCTGCAATACCAGACAAGTATGACACATATATATTATGTTACATCATGTATCTCAGCAAATTTCACATAATTTTATAATAATGTTGCGTAATGAAAGAGTTCAACCAAAAAATTTCATTCATGTCATTTTAAACCGCCATGCTATATTTTTCAGTTTTTTTCTGTGGCAAATAAAGAAGTTTATATCTTTACACGACGCTTTCCATACAATAACGGTTCTTAGTCTTCCAAAAATGGTTTATAAATGTCTTCTACTTTCCAAAAATGTCATAGAAACCCATAAAAAAACATAAAAGAAGTTAATATGTTTATAAGTTCATAGACCCTGCATGCTCTGTTCAATGTCATTCAATTTAAAATATATGAATTATTCAGTTAAATTTGTACACAACAATGACCAGTTCACTGAAATCTGAGAACCATTTAAAAAAAAGGATTCATTTATGAATCTAACAGTCACAGTGTATTTTAAGTGAACAGTGTAACATGGTATAGCTAGATAACTTCCTATTTTTATCTATGACAGAATTTTCTATCGGGCTAACAACACAGTGTCATGTACTCCAATATTTAAATCCTCCTCTAAAATCGTTGAATTATTTACATTGTTCTTGTAGTTAACGAGACCCTAGGAGAGCTTCACTCGGTGAACATCAGCTCACCAGATATGACGCAGTGGGTCCTGCATGATCTACAGGAGGACAACCAGTATAAGTTCTATCTGAGCGCGTGCACACAGGTGGGCTGTGGGTCAGCCGTCAGCGAGGAGGGAGAAACCGCCGTTGAAGCATGTGAGTGGGCCATGAGTTACAGTAGATCTGCTGTCAGAATTTGGTTCTGAATTCAATAAACAGAGAATTCAGTTAGTTCTGCCGCAAAGTGTTCTTTCAAAAGTGATTAAGCAGCGGTTATGGAAGTCTGAAAGGCTTCAGGCAAGATCTTGTGGCACACATGAGAATGAATAGACTGGTGCTAAAATGCTCACAGTGACCCGATGAAAGGAAGGGTGGGTTATCTTCTTAATTGACCTATAAATCTTGGTAGATTAGTAGATTAGTTCTGCCATAGAAATTATATCTGATCGTGTTGCTGATTTTGCATCATCTTGAATCATTTTGAATTTTTTGCAAGCCACAATTTTGTTAAGAATTGCACATTTGCTTCTCATATTCCTATGCTCTATGGGTTTGTTACAACTGGTCTGTTCTCTTATCAGCCAACTTCTGTTTCTCATGAACTAGTTACTTTGCCTGAATATGCATTTCCAGACATTTCTGCAATCTCAGCCGAGACTTCAACAGAGAGCTGTATGTATCACATGCCGTTGTAGCTTTATGCAGCTTAGTTGGTAGCAAATTGCTATTTGTTTCCTTTTTTTTGCAAATGTAACCTTTGCAAGCATAAAAATGTCTCCTGCCATGACATCTGCATTTTTTTCTCAGTGACCTTTAAACGCAGCTAAATGCTAATCTTTAAAGCTGCTGTATCAGAGGAAACATCTCAGCATTAGCCTATGGTCCCATAGTCAGACGTAATTTGGAAAACATTGAAATAATGTTATTATGCAGATTTTATGCTGTTTTTTTCCTACATTATAAATGTAACTTTTTTAATGTACTGTCTCTTTAAGATGGGTTTTCAACATATGACATGACATCATCTGAGTTGAGTATGTTCCAATAGATTTCTTTTCGTAACCTTTTGTTTAGTAATAGAAAAATTAATCAGTTTATTTAATTCCTTCTTAGTTATAGGGGAGACCAGGAAGTGTTGAAAAACGGTTTGTTTCAAAGTCTTTGCTGCATAATGTGTCAAACATTATAAATATCACAAATATAATCGGCTACAAAGAAGTTTTACATTTTTCTGCTTGTGTCCAAATTGTGTAAATAGTCTCAGACACAGACATGTAACTTGTCCTGTTACCTCACTAAGGACATGACACGTACTAATAATGATGTTGCCCATGTAGCTAATTTCCAATTGGTTAAATTGATGGTATTGTTATTCACCCTGTGTTACAACAGGGTTGTATGTTGTGTCTCTCCTTATCCAAAAACACTGAACATCAGTCATGAACATCAACGCCAGATGCATTAGCACATTAGTTACTTAGTAACTAATGGTAACTTCTACTATAACTAATTTTTTTGTTATTACTCATACCAATAATAGTGCCAGTAGTAGTAATAACAGTTGCATTAATTGTTTTAAATCATTAGTGTAAGCAATGATACTGTACATTCTGCAGAAAAAGAGCATACTGCTATTTTAAAAATCCACATACTGTAGTGACAGCTCACGTTCATTATTATTTCACCTTGACTGCTGTTAGCAGTTACTTTTGTCTTTTCAAAGTTTCTCTGCAAATCAATAATACAGTCTCTGAACCCCTGCTAAAGAGAGCAAAACATACTGTTTTACTTTATCAAGGTTGACAAAATCACTACTGTATTGTATCTGACAGGAACAATTTATGCAACAGTGTTCATAATACAACAAACAGACAATACAACAGAGTTCAAATACAACATAAAACATTAAATAAATGTCAGGTCACGACAGGTGGAACTTTTATTGTAGTTCTGAGTTGCTTTGACCCAGTTACCTTTCTGAGCAACACAACTGATAATATAAAGCAGTTCTCAACAGCCATTGCTTTATGGCCCACATTTAACAGAGGATATTAAGTGAACCAACTTTTTGTACAAAAATAACACAATTGTGCTTAAAAACACGCACCTGGCTGAATGGGAAATAGTTTTTTGAATTTAAATGGTTTCATTCTCTCGGCAGCCAACAATTCACTACACAAAACAAATTGTGTTTGGACAAACCATGTTTTATCATTGTTGTGTTTAATGTTGTCTGGGTCAGTCTTTCTTACCCTGCATTTTGTGTTCAGGGTTTTCAAAGATAAAAGCAAAAATACAGTTTGATTGGTTACAACAAAAGACATGTAAAATGTTTTCTTCCCTCTTTTAAATGTTATAATTATAGTTGCATTTCAATTTTTCTGCAGTTGTTCTCTTATGTCTATAAAGTGTCAAGGCAGATCTCCCTCCAATTTTTTACATACTCAATCGTTGAAATATTTGACATGAAATTCAATTAACTTTAAATCATTTTCAGGTAGTTTTTTTTTTGACCAGACATTTTGGTCAACCAGAATTATCATCATTAATTAATGCAGGGTGATGATCAATAATGCAGCTTGTACAGTATGTGGCACAAAGACTCGTAGACAAGGATATTCAAATATGTACGTTTTAATATTCCTCTACCGCAGTGTAATCTACAGGGAAGTGCATGAGGTCTGAAATATGTCTCTCTTGCAGGGCATACTTTCTCTTTCACCTCATCTAATACAGGCTCTCCTTTCATCAGTGAATTCTTTCCTACTTTAGGTATTCATCCACTCATCTTTCATTATTTTCATACCTTCATATTTTACGATTTCCACCCTTGAGAAAAATGAACATTTAAAGTCAATGAAAAATCATTTTTAAATGCCTTAAAGGGATTGTGCCTTCCCCCCAATCAGCCACACAGACACCATGTTATCCAATTCAATCATGGCTAAAAATTAAAGAAAAAAATCTTGTGCTACTTTTTTTTGTCTAATTGCAAATCCCATTCCACTCAGAAATGTCACATTGTGATGTTCTGTCAATTGGTCTTACCTTGTCAGATTTTGCTACCGTAGCGAAAAATGTTAGCTATATCTAGCGATCCCTCCTTTTTTCTTGTGACTACATAAAATAATTCTGTGTAATGTTGAGAAAAATTAGGTAATGTTAGGATAATTTTACAGGCAAAAATGATGCAATATTGATGTGCAGTAAGCCCTGGTAGGACAATCTTGTGGGTAGGATGAAGGATGGGAATTTAAAGTCATTTTGTTTTAATTTTAATCGTTTCTGAATCACTGTATACTTTTAACATCTCTTCCTACTGTAGCTCAAATGTTGTAGAGGTGTGCTGGCTTTCTTCTGTGGGCACTAACCTTTAAAAGGTCTTTTCTGTCTTTTGTTCTCACTCCTCTCTCTCAGTTGTGCTCAACGTATCCACCTTTGTAAGCGACACCTTTGCAAGAATCCACTGGAGCACCAGAGGAGAAGGCTCTGATTCTAAGCTTTATGTTGCAATAATGAATCACCGTAAGAAACTTTCCTCACTACACTTTCAGCTTCCATTACAGTAAGATAATGGTAACAATAAACCTGGTGGGCTTTGTGCTGTATTCATAGTGGAAAATACACTACATGGCCAAGAATATGTATACATCCCCTTCTAATTATCTATGCCTAGGCCCACCCTCAGCTATTGGTAGGACAAACAGAAAGTCCTACCCCCAAACTCCATCAGTTCCCAGTGGTTGGGCCAATGTTGCTATTTCTAGCCAGTCAGTTTGGTACCGCTAGCATCGCAGAAATGACAGACTGCACTTTAATGCTACACTGTAAAAGAGATTCAGGAGAGCTGTGTTTTTAAAAATTGGTGACAGCAGTTTGAGAAAGGCTTTTTCTAGCGTGACAGTGCTGCTGTGGTCCATCCCTGATGCGTGTCTGAAGAAAACCTTTCCAGAAACGTTGAAGTTGTTAGGAAGGATCAAATGTCCTATTTGTGCCTCTGGTTTAAAAAAAAATCAATGCGTGGTTGTCCATTTACTTTTGGCTATGTAGTGTATCACATATACCTTACTCTCTGTCCACTTTTCTAACCTTTTGAAGTTTTGCTTTGCACTGTCATGGTTTTTTCTGCGCTTGCTGTTGGGTTGTAACTGGTTATGCGGTTATTCCTTCAGGTGGTGGTGGTGTCTGGCAGGTTTCTGATGCTGTAAACGCATCTAAAGGTTTCCACCTCATTAAAGGGCTCAGCCCAGGAACTGTGTACAAAATCCGCCTGCTGGCTTCACCTAGGGTTGATGACTTTAGTTTTTTTGAAGAGGTTTTCAAAACCAGAAAAGGTGAGACGTAAGATGATCTGAGAACAGCAACACAGGTGGAGTTAGTATTAAAAATCCCATTAAACACATGGAGGGAAGTTTTTCCATCTCACTGGACATTCAGTTTTATATCATGTTAGGGGTGTAACAATATTCAAAACCAAACCGAAAAACAATGATACACCACCCATGGTATGTACCGCGGTACTCTCGTGGCATACCAAATGCCTGCTGACACCAGCCCTGGCACATTGTTGAGGTTTGATTAAATTGTAATTAGTACACTTTTAACACCGAATAAGAGATGTTTTTTTTAAATATTATGTACCAGGGCCTGAAATTCAGTGCGTTTACGGGTATTGTGCACTAAATCCAAGAAATTTCTGTGAACATTTATGAGCTTGTGAATTAAACCACACAGATCAACAAAAAAAATAAATACTGTTTCTTTCAGGCTATAGAATTTCATAATCAGCGCGAGTGAATCACCGCTCTCTCTTTCTCTCTCTCTCTTTGTGCATATGTGCAGGGATCTCCATGTAAAGAACCGCATTCTTGCTTATTTTTTAACAGGGATCACTATGTAAAGCTGCTGACGGTTTGAAAGTTATTGTCTTAAAGTATAACTTATGAAGAAGTTAAAAGTGAATGTAGTGTTCTGTGGCATTGCTTGTGCCATGCCATGAATTCCGTCCCCACAGCAAACCAAACCGACCCGAATGGAACAAAACCGTGACTCCAGAACCGTATGAACTTTTTACACCCCTGGTTGATATAATGACTTAATAGAACCATTTTAAAGGTTTGTAACAGATATGTTATATTTCCAGAACCATAAATTGGCATTCCTAAAAGTTCAACACGAGGTTCTTTGGTTTGTGGTTGTCATATCAAAAGGATGCAGAGACTTCACTGTTGACATCATCATCTTATTTACCTATTAACCAAAAGCACATGTATCAAGATTTTATGATAAATATCAATTGCATTTTTCTTCCAAAACGTTTGTTGGTAACTGTGTTTGCCCTTTTAGTGACTGGTAAAGGAGTCCCAACGTCCCAGCAGTGGATTGTGGGTTTGATGTGTGCAGTGGCTTTGCTAACTCTACTTGTCCTCATCGGCTGTTTCGTGCTCAGGAAGAAAGGTGGCAAGTACGCAGGTAAGACGCAAATAGCTTCAAAGGTCACAGCTAGCTCCCACTGCTGTGTGTATTCAAGGGAAATGGGCACCATTTGTCTGAGCTCTCAGTGCACTGTGGTCGTGATGTCTTGACATTAGCTAGGTGCTTTTGTTTAGCTTTTGTGTTGTGCGGTTTGGTCCTCACCTGCTGGTACTGCCTAAAGCCCATTTCACGCAACCCATTTCTGCAGCGCATTGGCTGTCGTGACACCGTGACTACTACAGCAGGTTTGCGTACACACTGTCTTGCTAACATGCTAATGACATTTCTGCTGCGAGAGTCACAATTTTTGTGTTGATAGTAAATATTTCTTCTAATAATAGATCATCATTAGAAAGGAAAATTAATTTACATGGAACAAAATAGTTGTTATACAGTACAGTGTGACTGCTGTAACCTGTTAACATGGGTGCTAAAATTAATACCCATGCTACAGATGCACGATGTGTGAAACAGACCTGGGGCTCTTCCTCAGCTCCTCTGTGAAATGTAGGATTTAGATATATATACACACACACGCATGTACATACACACTGTAGCAAAGCCTTCTAGGTGCTGTTAAAATGAACTTAAAATGGAGTCCAAATGTCTGAGACCACTAGTGGAAATGGTTTAATCATGCATTTTTATAATTTATTATTAATTCTTAAATTCTGCAAATTATATTACTATTGTAGCAATTTGAATAAAAAGTTCAATTTAAAAATAAAAAAAGATTGCAGGATTTCTGAGTATTTGGCACTGTATGTCCCCCATTTGTTTGATAGCAGCAGGCACCAGAGCTGGCATGCACAAATTTGTGCAAAACCTAGTGATCCATGTTATCCCAGTATGATCTGAGAATGTTTTAAAGGGAAATCTTTACATTTACATTTTTACATCTGACCTTTTGTTCAGAGTTCACATAGCCAGTGTTTCAGATTTGGTTACACTTGATTGGCGATTTAGGATGTACTTACACTTGACACTCTGAACCACGCTTGAGTGTGTTTGTCCCACAAAGTCTGCTTCGTTTGACCAATGTGATCGCTCTGAACCGTGCTCAGCTGTGGTTCATTTAACTCTGCTCTGGCCCGCCTAAAGAGGGGCTTAAGCACGGTTTGTAAGTAGTGTTTGTAAGTAGCCAGAGCACGGAACAGCTAGTCATCATCACAACAACAAACACCTTCTGTTACTACTTGGATGGTACATTTTTCAGTTAATGTAATTAATTCAAGTATATTTAAATTTATAACGGATCTGATTGATAAACAATAATTGTAGTTTGTGAGTAAAGCTGCAAATTGCTTTATCAAGTCAGCTATCCTCATAATAATCTTATGATATGTGCTGTACAATCAAGTGAAAATTGCTACGCGGCATTAATGATAAATGATCTATTAGGTAGTATATCAAAACAGCAGTAGTGTTCCTGTAGCTCAGTTGGTAGGGCATTGCGCTAGCAACGCAAAGGTTGTGGGTTCGATTCCTGGGGAGCACATGCACTGACAAAATGTATAACTTGAATGAACAGTAAGTCACTTTGGATGAAAGCGTCTGCTAAATGCATAAATGTAAAACAAAAAGTTCATTTAATTACACAAGTGTGCTCCCGTTTGGAAATATGGAAGTGTGAGTGCAGGCCAGTTGGGAAGTGAGGACAATTGCACTCTGGCACGGTACAAGACAACTGTGCCTAATGTGAGTACACCCTTAGAAATTAGCACAAACCCTAAAAATTTACTTTTCATGTCATATATATACATTTTAAAATGCCTAATATATATATTCAGCATTATTATGCACTTCCTTTATACAGATTCTCCATCCGTGTTTTCAAGTTCCAGATCTTTTTTAAATAAAAAAAAATTAATAAAAGAATGGATAATAAAAACAACTTCTGTTTAGCAATTCATTATGTAAATTAATCATAGAAATGTGGTTTTTGCCATTTTGTAAACACATTTAGAATGTGCATTTTAAAGGTTACAACAATACATATTTGGAAGGCATTTACTGTATGTTGGCTCATATTAAAAGTACAATTCTGGTAGAAACTGCAAAAAGCAAAAGTAATGAAGTCATATAATGTGCCTACCCCACCTTTGTTTCAAATGACTTAAATCTAGAGAAGATGCTCAAAGTCCACATTATTATATTTTCCCCAATCTTTGCTCCCCTGCTGGTGAACTTTGTAAATCTTGATGCAAGTCTTCATTTTTAAACTGCTGTGGAATGAACAGAAGACACCCGAGTCATTCTTCAACAAGTTTAAAATGCAGCATTAATAGCTCAGTGTTTTTTGTCATAGTTGTATGTTTATGTCATTACACTCTAATTTTCATTAACCTCTGAGACTCACTTATTATCTAGTTTGTCTATTCTATGCCAACTTTTAATCAATATAAAATGGTTGTAGTGGATTTTGAACAGATTGTTATGTCCTCAAAGGACACATGCGTAATCACGACAGATTCTTTCATGCATAACAATTAAAAAGACCTTATGGCCCTGCTAAAAAGTGGAACAGAGTCAAAGGCATGGCAAGAAAGTATTAAATACACACTGTGGCTGTTAGCAATGTCAGGCTGAAAAGAATAAATGCTTTTCTTCAAGCCACTCACCAGTTTGTCCTGTGTCAAGCTGTTTTTCTTTATCCAGATTCGGTATTCAAAGTGTTTTGTAAGAGGCAGACAGTGCCCTTGATTTGCATCTACTGAGAAAAATAGAAAATATTTCCCTAAATTCTTCTCGTCTTGACTGCACAGATCTAGTGTCTTAGTGATATATTGAATGGTTGTTTAGCATTGGCTAGAAAATGCATCCAGGTGGAAATAAATATAATTTCTTATGAAGAAAATGTTCTGTTTGATATGATATCAAAGTGGTGTAGATTTCAAGCGTTTTACACTTTAAATGCCAGTGTGAAAATCTGTTGAACAAAACACTCGGTTTGAATCATACGTCTTATTTAAAGAATGAATAATCCCTTTGGAATTTTTTCAATGCAGTGAAGGAAAAGGAGGAAATTTCTGCTGATCTGGAATCTCGTGGCATGAACGAAGATGCTCCATGTGACTACAGGTGAGAGAGACTCTAGTTCAGTTGTAGATCTTGACACAAGCTCTTTACCTCACTGAGTTTTCATGCCATCGTCTCTCGATGCCTGTATCTCCTGCCAACAAATGTTATTTGCATGACACATGGAGCCACATGGAAAGTATTGCTGTGTGTCTTGCTTGTGTACTTGCTATGTACAGACTAGTGTACACACAGCTAGTTCACAGTCAGATACACAGTGTAGTGGTTTATGGTGGAAGTTGGTAGTACGTATTACTTTTGTAATATTTAGCATTCCTCTCTCAATAAGATTTGTTACTGCTGAAACATCAATTCAGCTTAGCCTTGACCCTACACAGTGACCTTACCAGATGCGATATGCTTCCTAGATTCTAGTGAAAATTCTGTCATGTGACATAATAACAGCTAATCAGGACATCTTTGCTGTTTAGTGTACAACGCAGTTTTGTGTACCACGTTGCTGTAACGTATTGGACCTGGTTAGAACAATGTAACCCCAAAATCAGAGGCTGATTGACAGGAATGTTGATCCGAGAGCAATTTTTAATATGCTATAGAGCTTGCAGAGCAGAAGCTAGTACACTGTTGTGCACTTGTGTACTATTATTACATTTTACTCCTCCCATAAGGCACTACATCGAACAGTGACATCAGAAGGAACAGCTGGCACTATTGTTTGGTAGTTGAAGCCCTTCCTCTTTTATAAAACAAATCTTTCAGTGTATTTAGAGAGCTTCTTCATTTAGAGAGACTCTTCACACAGTGCTGATCTCAACGAG